>OMNV01026680.1:0-25651 GCA_900303265.1 Brotula barbata | reverse complement strand
TCAAACAAGAAATAAAAACTAAAAAAAAAAGATCTGATGTTAAACAGCGTCGGGTATTCTAATGACATCACCGGAGCCATCCTTCCAGTTCAACCAAAGTAGCTCCATGAACCCGCAGGGTGCCACAAACCACCGGTTGAAAATCCCCGACACAGACGATCGCTGCCGTGATGGTTCATGACATCAAGTTTTGTCTCATCCTTACCTCTCTGCGCAGAGCCGTCCAAAGGCCCTCCAGGAACTCAGCCAGGTCCTGATACTCGTACTGGGACAAACAAGCAGTCTGAAAAATATTTATATATGATTATAATTTACAGCAACGTGCTGCTCCCTGCTGATGAGTTCAGCACAAATCCATCAGGTCACAGGGAAGAGTTTCTCACCAGAGTCTGCATCGAGTCCAACTTGGCACTTGGAACGTCCGAGTCCAGCTTCTCAATGATCAGAGGCAGCAGAAACTGAAAGAGCCCAATATTTACACTCACATAGCACATCTACACATTTACACCACGTTCATCAAGGGACGCATCCACCTGATGAAATACTCTCACAAACTGAAATGAGTGGGATGATTTATAACGGTTTTGCCTGGGATATGAAAATTGATAAAAAAAAAAAAAGTGTACTTGTCTGTGGAATCTAAGCATAAATCATAGATCGAAAGGGTAAAATAACATCGACTGCAACACGTGTCAGTACGAGACGATAAATACTAAGTCCGTGATACCGTAACACGTAGAGGTTGATAATGCCGTACCTCAGCGAATCGTGGCGTCCCAGAGAGGACGTCCCTCAGAGCCTGGATGAGTTCATCTTGGGTGATGGCACGAGGGTCGTTGGGAGGCTGGGGCGACAACGAGGAACGCGAGCGTGAGATGAGCACAGACAGGTCGTTACAACTTCAAATGGGAAGTTCTCCAAAGACAGTTGAAAGGAACTATTGAGTTAACTTATAGAAATGCAAATGCCAGATTAAGTAGATTGTCACCCAAAAAAAACCACAAATCACTGGACATTTTTACAAAAGACATTTTTATGATTTTATAAACTTTTCCACATCCTTCATTGTGTCCCTGTAATTGTACGTCGTCTTGCTGACTGACTCTTTTCAGTTCCTCAGCTTCTTTCTTCTCCTTTCCATAAAACACATTAACATTTTCTGTTTTCAAAAGTGACATGAATAAAGTCTGCTTGCTGCCAAGGACACCTTCTACAACAGCATTTACACACACACACACACACTCTACAGTCAGATGTTTGTCCGTACGGCGGAAAGATTGAGGAGAAAATGTAAATACACGTGATGGATGATGTTAAATGTATTCTGCTCTTTGCTGAATACGCATGGCTAACTGCTGAATCGGCTGATGAGATGAACCGTGTCATGTAGAGTAGGAAGACATAATGTCTATCAGTCTTGATCTACAGCACTTTGGTAGTGACGGACTTGTCCCAGTGACACTTAAACTGACAATATCAACATGAAACAGAGGCATTATGTTTGACGATTGAACGGTCAGAGCGCTACATTCACAGCATCACAGTCACACTAAACAAAGGACTTCCTGCACTAGCAGCAATGTGGCGCTGTGTTTGTTTTGTGACGTCAGGACAGGAAATGTGCAGACAGAAGTAGACAGGCAGTTAATTTGAGGACGCAGGAAGTCCATCATGGCATTTCTGTCTGCTTTCATCAGCCTTTTGGCACAAAGCAGCTGAGTAAACAGGGACTTACGGGGTTGAAGTCGATGGGGAAATAGCAGGACGTCACTTCAAACAGCTCCTCCGTGAATTTACCTGCGGCGGAGGACAGGAAATGAACAGCAGACAGAGAGGATTCATTGCCACCTGCCTCAAAACATGAGCGCCTGAACTGTGCATTGGATAGAAACAGAAGCTGGGAGGGGACGGGCAGAGACACAAAGGTATCAAGAGAAAGACGTCATCTTACCTAACTCATAACCTCTGCGGATGAGGTTCTTGGCAATCTGGAAGGCCAGTAAGAGGTTGCGAGGATCCTTCTCCCCGTCCATCGACTGGACAAAACCAAACACAAAGTCTGCACCCAAACCCTTGAGCTCTGTGGAAGAGACCAGATCCATTCAATTCAGTTCTGTATAACCAGGTCGTCCTGTTGGGTTGTGGCCAAGTTTCAATTTATAGTAAATCGGCCACATATTCGACTCAAAAGGTTTTAATTATCCTCCAGCAGCTGTACCAAGAAAGAGATGCTGGATCTCTTTATGTGATGAGCACATTCTGTCTCTTACCAGCCTCTCTGGACTCCATGAGGTTGATGAGCATGTGGTAAACACACGATCTCTCCGTCATCATCAGAGACTGGGGAAACCCACAACACCAAGGTTTAGATAGACAGGCAGACAGACAGACAGGCAGACAGACAGACAGACACTTTATTAATCCCTGTGTGTTTGAGAGTCACAGGGGTCTCACCTGAACATGAACGTCCTGGAACAGAGACCTGAGCATGGACACTGCAGATCCAGGAGGCAGCACTGAGGATTTTGTCTGGAAAAAGGATGTGTGTGTTAATCGGCGCCTTTTAAAAAACACTTAAATTACAGCGTCTGATCTTCTAACATATTAAATTGTATTCATCATTGATTAATCCATTGATTATTTGTGTAGGTGGCTTTCCTTCCGACGTACTGCCGCAGAAAAAGCGTCACACAAACATCGACTAACACTCACCAATGCTTTCAGGCCCTGTAAGACGGGTGGTGTGATGACGTAATGGTCCTTTAATCGGTTTTCATAGAAGGCAATGAGCACGTCCACTGTGGAGAAGAAACAGGAAGCCAGTTTGAACGAGGGCAACGCGAAAACAACACAAGGATGTGGAGAAAAAAAACCCCAAACAAAAACAAAATAGAATCCCAAAACAAATTCAGTTTTTCATCATTATTATTATTGCACTTTATTTTGTAGAAATCCAGGAAAATTACTATCATACTGTCTCTGAAACATTCATGTATCTATTCTAGATACTCTTAAAACGCTCACATCATGTGGATGAATGGCACCAGGGGACAGTTCAGTCAAACAAACTTTACAAACTTTTTACAAAAGATTCTACGTTTCTTATAAAATAATTATGACTTGTTATTTTATATCTTAAAACTGATACGGTACCAGTAGCTAATAGGGTCAACATATACTTTGTCCTTCTAGGATCATTTCTTACCAGATGAACAACATCACAGAAACTAAAACCATTTTAAAACGGTGTGTTTAGATGAGTTATGTTGTCATCCACACTATCCAGGACCTGGGGTTTAGATAACATTGCTTAAAACATAACAAGACAGGCACTACGGTTACCTTCCTTTATGTAAAATGTAGTTACCAACGATGGTTACTTGTACTAAGCAGTTAGCCGTACCTTCTCTCTCTGTTGCATCCCCACAGCACTCCTGTAACACCTCAGACAGCAGGCGCACGCCTCTGGCCCGTGTTTGTGGCTGCGAGCTCGTCAGGCTCAGTCTACGACAAGGAAAAAAAAATGGAAATGCCATTCTTCTAAACGACGTACGTAAACAGATGTACATTAAGACTTTCAGAGTGTCACCGGTGCAATATGAAGTGTGGAACAACACTTGTGCGATCCAGAGAGACAATAGTGGAACTGTGTTTTTGTGACCATTTTATGTTCACGCTTTTATAATAGATAAGAGAAAAAACATCTTAATACGTGGGAACTAAGGAACAAGGGGGGAGTCAATTTGGCGGGGTGTTAAAACTTTGACAGAACACATGTTCTATGTTCTTTCTGGGTAGAGGGATGTCTGGGATGCTGTAGCTCTTGGCCCTGTTGACACCGTGATCCGGACCAGGATTAAGTGGGTGAGAAAAATGGATCCATAACATAATGTTTTCCGCCTACGACTACTGTTGTTGCATCGAGCTCTCTAGATGTAGTCGGTCGTGCTGTCATTCTTACCCCAGAGCTTCCACCACCTGCAGCACAGTGAAGTCTCCATCTTTGACTCCTGGACAGAAAAGCAGCTTTAATGAACACTGGTAAAATAACATCTCAACATCTGGAGAGAAATCCGACGTGACAGCACATGGCTATGACTCGGTTTTGTGTAGTGGTTAACTAACTAGCAGCATCGGGCGGTTCAAAGGTACAGAGTTCAATGACAGGATGCTTTAGGGGCACAAACACAGCAGCACAGAGCGTCAACCATGAGGTCAAACCATGGCGGAGTTAGCATCCTTATTTACCAATCTCTGAGCTGACAGTGATGTCAAACACATGCGATTCGTTTAGTGTGTGTTGCTGTGCTGATACCATAACAAGACAAAGGCAAATTCGCTATTTTTGCTGTGATGCCGTTACGAACACCGTACGCTGTAACAGTACGTTAGCTAATCATCACGCTAACTTGCGCTTTCCCGAAGAAGCAGCTCTGCATTCTTATTGGGTTTAATTACAACCGCCGACTGCTCCGACAAAGTTTCGAAGTACAACATCTGGAGACTTTCCAACCTTTCGCTGTGTCTTTGGCTTTGCTGTCCTGCAGTCCGGACACAAATTCCTCAACTAGAGACAGCAGCAGGGGACTGTCCGCAGCCATCATGCCGCTGTTACCTCACATGCCGCGCATGCGCGGAAAGTTGAGGGACCAAAAGAAAAATGCTGCTTTCTGGTCAAAACAGGGAATTGTTTATTTTAATGTTGAAATTTCGCTAAATTTACATTTGAGGTGACGGCTGTGAGCCAGGTGAAGATGCATATCAGGATAAATTCAAAGGCGTTGAACGCTAATGTTACAAAAACAACAGCGGAAATAGTATCTGATGCTACGTTGACGTACCATCCGGATTTATGACAACTTCTTTTCAAAAATAGTAATAATCTTTTTAAATATATATATATATGTATATATGTGTGTGTGTGTGTGTGTATACAGCATAGAGACTTTATCAATTTCCTACTTTATCGATATAACCATTAAAAACCTATTATCATCAGAAATCCTCAGTATTGATAATAGTTTGACCATTGTATCTACATCTACTTGATTCTTTGCAGGTTGTTATAACAACTTTATTAACTAATATACACCAGTACAAATACTACGAATACTAATATAATCTTATTTCTATCAGCTTCTGGATGACTTGAATTTCCTTCGCGATCTCTCTCTCTGTCTATCTATCTATCTATCTATCTATACAACATACACACATACATTTAAACATTCAACAATACAAAAGTGTGTGTTTTTCATCAAGTAAACAAAAAATATACAATACTATAAAACATATTGACTTTGCTTCAGACAATTTCCTCTTATGGATATAAAATTTACCCATTTTAAACGTTACGCGAGATAAGAGACAGTACTATTACTGTCAATGGTATCTTGTACAAAATATAAACGACATCACGTAGTTCAAATTGTATTGAGGTCCTAAAAGACCTTCAAAGAAAATTAGAAACATGTGTCCAAAACATTCTTGAGTATACACATTGGAAAAAAGGTTGATTACAGTTCCATCACAAACTTCACATTAATTTCCGATTAATGTGAAGTTTTTTTTTTTAATCCAAACAGCTGCTTAACTTGACTTGAAATCCTGTCCAAACAGACAATTATCTAACTTGTGATGAAGTATTTATCGATCTTTCGCACTATCCTCCGCAGCCTCTTTTACGTCATGACGTAAGGGAACTCGACACCTGCCTGCGCGAGGACGCACAGACGTAAAAAGTTGGGTCGCTTGTTAGCCTCTCCGCAGCTAGTCACCTTTTTACCAGCAGAGAAGGAAGTAACGCTACGGGGCATTTAAAGCAAACTCGGGAGGGAGAGTCGGATGAATGACGCTGTAGACCGAGCATCTGTGGAAAAAGTCTGCCCACAAACTGTCATCGGATTTGGAAGAACGTGGAACCGTGGGGAAACGGCTGCGAGTGCGCGGAAGTTTGTGTTTACTAGCTGGTTTGCTCCGCTAGCTCGTTAGCAAGGAAGGTGCGCTAATCGGATTCAGCCTCCGAACAAACTGCTGGACGTCAACGTCAACCGGACAAACCGAAGAGGCGCTTTAGTCGGCGGATGTTATATCTCGATGTGCTGAGAGAAATCACTCAGGTCAATGTTTTGGTCGGCTGCTAGTTCGGCTGCCAAACTCTTCAACTGCGGGCCACAAGCTTAGAGCGTCGTTGGTTCGTGTGTGAAACAGTTCCAGCGCTGATACAACTCGACACTGAGCCCCCGCTAACAGGTTTACTCAGGTTTATCATCCCTGTCCGGCCCTCTGTCCATGAGCGTATCAGGTGTGCAACACCGGACCTCCAGCCCGTCCTGCTCGTCCGTAATGGGGCCACAGTTCAGTTAGTAAGCCGCGTGGAAACGACCTGCAGTCCGCTAACCATGGGAGGATGCGTCGGGAGATACTTCGAAGGCTGGGAGGACTCCCAGAGCCGGGGATCATCCAGGAACGGTGGACGGGGAGGTAAGACGGTCTTGTCTGTGTGTGTGTGTGTGTGTGTGCGTGTGTGCGCGAGAGAGAGAGAGACAGGCAGACAGTTCCTCTTACACACTCCTCATCACCGTGTTGTGTTTAGTACAGACACATCTTTAGTAGGACGGAAAAATGTGAATAAATCTGTGCTGGGCGATATGACCCACGAATGATATATAAGGTATAGAACGTAGGGCTTCACAGTATGCTATATATATATATATTTTCCAAACAAAGACTCATTTATCGGCTGATATGAGGCTTTTTGTAGCTGTAAAGTGTCTCATTAGACTATTATGCCCCCTCACCTTGAAGGGTAAGGACGTGACACGATTCTGACGTCATAAATCATAACATTTCTTTGATTACAGGACTTAGGTTTCCCCACTAAATCATACTATTATTAATATGTGCTGACTTGGCTACTTCTTGTCACGCACGCTAAGCCTAACCACAGAGCTCAGAGTGCTATCATGGCAATGTCTCTAGTGTTTAAACGAAGTTAAACTAACTACCTATCTCTAGTGCTTACTTGTGTTAGAGTCAGCCCGCCAAGTAACTTGGATGAGTGAAATGGTGTACACAGAGGTGACCTATCGTCCACCGCACAGTCTCCTTCTTTGGTGGCCTGGCCTGGGCTGTGATTGTGATTAGTTAACACTACGCATTGAGCAATACGAAAACGCTGTGGGGATTCATTAGTGAAGCGATTCGCCAAATATTTGTTTGTGTGCTACACACGCTTGCACTGGTTTGACAGTATTTATCAAATTCATATCTCAACAAGGAATTTAGCCGCCAAACCAGTATATCGACCGGGCACCAGATGTTCGATAATTTGTTGTGTTGGATGATGCAATAATGATTTGGTGTGCAAAAAGTCAGAGATTAGGGTTTGCTTGATCCAAGTCTGCGATTATAGACGATAAATGCCGACTGGTCATCGTGTGAATTAAAGTCACGACAGAAGAGACTCATTAATTACAAGGAAATACGAAGGATTACTCAGGTATTATATGGTATTACATAAGGAGCAAAAAGAGGGATCTCCTCTTCACACGTTTTCAATCCGTGGAAAATACCAGTAAGACCCGTGTGGTTTTCGACGGCCAACGTTCAAAGCAGTTCATACTTGCGTCAAACTATCTGATGGTCTTGTTTTGATAAATTCGCCAAGCAAAGTCACTGATTGACATCATGTTAAGCAAATGTTCCTAACTGCAGTCCTCAGGGCTTCTGACAGAAGGCTTTTTGTTGTGGCCAGGAACTCCCACATCTGTTTTAAGTCAGCCAAATCAAGACGCCCTTGATCAGGATTTTTGGGAATACCTAAATCCGGCTGGGAATTCTTTTATTGTAGTCTCACAAATAATGAAGTGCCTGCCGTGACGAACGACAAGGAAATGAACGTGAAGAGTGTTAACACATGATAACACGTTCATACTGAATTTTGGATGGTTAGGCAGATACCTCACTGCTTACTTAATCTAAATGTGGCTGTTTTATTTTCTATTTAAACAGCTAGAACGGTGTTGCTTTTTGTTGCTCCCCTGCTCTCAGTAAATGCTCAGTTACTTTCATTACACAAAATCTGGTGTTCAGAGTGACCACCTCACCGCACCAGCATTTGTCAGACGTTGTCCCTTCATTATTCTCACCAAACAATTTCAGGCCTCACTCTTAATCCCACAAGAGTGAGCCATTAAGGATAGCTGATATCATGAAAGTAGTACCATTGGAGGCCTTTGAAGATCATAACACGCTCTGATGTTGCTAATGGAGTTCATGACTAAGCACGGTGATGTTCCTGTAACCGTCCCAGCTACACTGTAGTTGAGGTTACTTTGATTAATGAGAAGTTGATGTGGTCTTTATTCTTATTGGGGGGGGATTTGAGTTCAACTCCATTATCTACTTACCTTCCCTGAAGATGCAGTATAATTCACATGAACATAAATAGAGGCAAACTGCCACATTTTGTTTCATTTCGTTTATACTTGGCGTTGATAGTGACAGATGGAATTTGGATTGTTTCTGTTACTCTGCAGTAAGTGTTGCATTCATAAGAATCAACAGAATGACGCAGGCCTCACAGCATAGTTGGCAAGTGCTCCTAACAGCACCTACCAGATTAATTATTCAATCTTTTAATAAGTCCGTCCTGTTTATTTTCTCTAAACATGCACATTCAGTGATAATGTTGAACTCTAAATTCAAATCCATGGCATTTTGTTGTAAAAAAATAATTTGATAGATTTTTAGTTCACAGATGTCTTCGTATGTGACCGTCACAACCAGCAGTTTTTGTATGCCACCAGCTGTTATTACCGCCTACTTTGTTAGGTCAGTGGGCAAGGTGAGAAAGAAATGCAAAAATAATGATTATCTCTTTCAGTGACACAGACTTTCCCACTGAATTGGCCTCTGTTGAGCCTCTTACGTTGGCATCATGGAAGGAAGGAAAATGTTTGTGGTCTGGTGACCTTGATAGCTGTATCGGAAAATTCAACAGCAGAGGGACCGGAAAATTAACGTCACATTCTATCTTTTTACTACCTGCCAAAGTAGCCGGTGGATACAGAAGTGAGAGTTGGCCAATAGAGCCAAGATTCTTGAGCTTTTGGCAGTGGTTTGTGGTAATTTCCCACCCGGATCCCTATCAACAGCCACTCCTTGTTAGATCTCGATCAAAAATAACAAGTCGCATCGTGTCCTGCTGTATCATCGACTGGCAGTACCTCTGGGATAGAACCCTCTGTGACACGCCCTTTATAAGAGCGCCACACGGGAGGAAGAGGTCAAATAATGTTTAGCTTTTGTGATATCTCTCTTTTTTTTTAGATAGGGGTGAATCGATTACGTTACTCCCAAAGCACCAATAAACTTGTCCTGATTTGCGTCTGTGGTTGGTTTTGTGTCCTGTTGCAATGTATTGGATTTGTTTGTCGGTTTCAGCAGACAACGGCAAAAGCTCCACTTGCATCCTGCTCTGCAAGGAGAAAATAATGATTTGGTTTTGCCTTTGTTCTTATTAAATACGTTTTGCTGACATTTATAACTATTCTAAACACCGTAGTTGATAGTGTAGAGTTACTAGTTAGGGGCGTGGTCACACCAAGGCTTTTGGTACAAATGAGACGTATGTTAGTCCGACTTTGAGAAAATCGATTTAGCCCTAGTCTGTCGGACTAACATGCATTTTAAAAGTTTGGTTTTAGTCGGACTAAAGGATCAATTTGACTTGTTCAAACGTCGTGTGAACCCACCGTCTGAGATGGCTCGCTTTTTGTTTCCCCTCAGGTGTGGACTTTCAGAAAAGGTATAACTAAGTTACAAACTAAGTAAAAAGAATATGTTCTAACCTCCAACTGGGTTTTTGACAGAGTCAGGTTCGCTGAGTGGGAAGATGAGAACGGAGGCTTTAAGTTATCCAAGTTACAAGTTACAGTAGAGGGGTGGGGAGTTTTGAGCTGAGCAATAATGTTTGTCGTTTCATTTGAAATGAAATGTATGAAAGGTAAAAATTGGTTCATACCAAAACTTGATTATCAGCAGATGAGCAGAGAAGCTACCAGAATTTTTCTTGAAGACTTAATTGTTTGTAGCAGAATCCTGCGTGGTGATAAGATAATCATCTACATGTGTGTGTGTCCTTGTTAGTTCCAAGTTTAAATGGCACTTAGGGATTGCACGGTGTGTTTGGTGCACATCAGTTGAGTCTGTCTGGTTAAAGACTGCACTTAGTACGCATAAAAAAGGCATATAGGAAAAAAACCATTATTGTCTTTATAATCAGAGTGTTGAACTTTTTATTTGTACAAAACAAAAAAGATTCCCTCCGAAAACCAAACCGTCCTTTAACCACCTATGCCTGTAAGCCCTAAATTGTTTTGCGGCGTCTTGCATTGTGTTTGCTTTGAGATGCTGTCCCAACAAGCCTTTGTTATGAATCTGTGTGCCTCCCTTATGACACATTACATTAACATGCTTAAACACAACTCGATGCTAACAGCGAAGCACGCTGTGTTTATGTGTGTTAACCTAATGTCTTTATATGGCCCAGCACAATTCAAAACACTCTGAGAGAGAGAGTCGCGTCTATAAAGCTTTGCTATTTTTATTTTTTTTGTTACTGTCCACTTTTCATACACCTAGTCTTCTGAGCCACATATTTTTCAATCATACTGACTGAATGTTACCTCTCGCAGGTGCATCTTGTCCCCTGCCGACCCCAAAACGCGGGCCCAGTTTGGTGGTTTTGGTCATAATTGCATCAAAACAAACACTGTATGGTGAGGTGACTGCAGACAAAGAAGCTAAATCAGCCAGTGCTGTGTGGGACTGCATCATGGAACAAAGCACCAAACACGACATGAAAAAAATTCCGCTACGCTATATACTGTGTAGTGTCACTGCAATTACTGAGCCCCACTCATGCTTTCTCTGTACATTGATCATAATATTCCATCGTGGCACATTGTTGTAAGGTGTGTCTCAGGTAAAGGCAATGAAAGATCAGCATCAGCGCGATGTAACAGATAGAGCCCTCTACCATTATCCTACTGTCATTGGTTTACATCGAGGTCACGGACGCAACAGCTCTGTCTTAATGGCAAAATAAAACACACACACAAAGTACAACTTTTCCAGTCATTTTTGTCATACCACAATAGACAGAAATAGGTCTGTGATAAATGTTTATTCACAGTAATTAAACGCTTTAGTTTCCATAGTTGCACATTAAAATTATAGAAACCACCAGAGAATCACTCTGCACATACTTGAGATCCTCCAGATAGTTTTGCCGAAAACCAATGCACACTAATAAATACAATTTACATGCAAATATTAGCAGCATTTATATCACTTTTGTTTTCCCTGGGACTTCAGACATGTATATCAGGAATGTTTGTCTTGTGATCTTATTATTGTATTTATCTCACATGAACTCTTAGTTTGGCTAAGCACGGGTGTCTAAGAAGCCCCTGCTGTTAGTGCTAATTCTACACCACCCTGAGTCCGCCTAATTACTCCCCCTAAGCCTCCTGCACTATAAATAATTTGTTTGAGGGAAAGGAAACCTCTTGGATTCACTCTGTCTGTATCCATTTGTCTCTGAAGTTACTGATAAACAAACTTAAAAACAGCAATAATGATCTCAAATGACAAGTGCCATCTTTGGCTTTCAGAAGTTGTCAAGGTGTAAACACCTGTTCTGTGGCGTATCGGAGGTATGAACAACACCGTAGCCTGTTTCAGTAAAGGTCAGAAACCATGTGCAGTCTTCTGGTCTAGGTGTGCTTTCTGTTAATATTGAATGGTGGGAAACACAGCTAAGGTTACATAGACCGACATAGGCTGCACTTGCTTCATGCATTTTGCAAACTCTGAGTGACCTCTTAATTTTAGATGCAGATGACACAGCACAGGAAAACAGAGGGGACCAGATGACATTGTTGTTTTTTGTTTTTTTTTCACTTGTTTATCGTTGTTTTCCTTACTTGGTAGTTATTTTTTCACATGCTACTAGCAGATGAATGTGTGGTCTGTAAGAGCTGTATCAACGTGACAAAATTCAAATTGTAGCCTATCACACAAATGTATTGACACTCAACATCTTATAGCGCTACCATAAATTCACAAAATGAAATGTTTATTTGCTTGTCTGCGGTCTCTCCGCCAACTCGACTGCTTCCTGTGAGTTCACAAATTTGTTGTCGTGGAGTAACAGCTGCTTGTTACAAAGAAGACAAAAAGCGTACCAGGTTCCTAAATGGTCCCATCCAAATAAAGTGTCCTATTTGAGTTTAGCGCTTTTACTCCTTGTGTCTTCTGTCTTTACTCCATATCTGGATTTCCATTTCTACCATTGGCTTCTCTTCCCTCATTCTCCGCCATGCAATTCGGCTTTGTTTGTTGAATTTATCCAGTATCCACATCTCTGTAGTTCTTTTCTCGTGTTTGCTTTTCAATCAGTTCAATCAGTTTGTGAAGTATACAGTTCTCACGGATGCAGTAAGATGACTCCTCAACAACCTTTTGTTTGCAATTGCTTATATTACAGTTGAGATAGATGTATAGACAGTTTGATGATGAGTAATTTTCTGCTTTAACTTGTGCAACTGAAGTCAAAGACAGTGAGTGAGATGAACTTGGTTCTTTGATGACAATAACCAGATTTTCCAAATTATGGGCAGTCATTCAATCCATTTTTTAATTTGAACTAACATAATATAATCAGATTTTATCACAGTGGTTTAGTTAAAGGTAACCCCACGAGGAAGTTGTGAATGGATTGTAAATCTTCTCTTCCTTTGGCTTTCTTTCCAATTCCAGGACGAAATGAGCCACTGAAAAAAGATCGCCCCAAGTGGAAGAGTGACTATCCAATGACAGAGGGCCAACTACGCAGCAAACGGGACGAGTTCTGGGACACGGCGCCGGCCTTCGAGGGCCGTAAGGAGATCTGGGATGCCTTGAAAGCTGCCGCCGTGGCCTTGGAATGTAACGACCATGACTTGGCCCAGGCTATAGTAGATGGAGCCAGTATCACACTGCCACATGGTGAGTTTGAAATCTACCTTAACAATACAGTCAGGGACCAGAAAATAAACAACTGTACCATCTAATGCAATCCAACTATCAGAACTGTGGTAAAGACTACCAGAGATGTTGACATCCTCGTGCCCCCTCTCAACGCTCTTCAGGTACTCTGTCTGAGTGTTACGATGAACTGGGAAACCGCTACCAGCTGCCCGTCTACTGCCTGGCTCCGCCCATCAATCTCATCTCGGAACGCAGTGACGAGGACCCCAGCGACAGCCCCGAACCCCCTGTAGCACCCAAGAAGGAATTCCAGCTCAAGGTAACATAATGGGAATAGCTATTGGATACTTGGTTGACTTCTAATCTCAAAAATAGGCACAATTTTGAAACGCAATCCCCTTCCTTATCATATATCACACATCTAGCTATTTTTCCTTTCCCCGTCTCTCTTTTAAAAACAAATGCACAGTTGAAGGACAGACATGGTTGAAAGGAATTATTTTTGGCACTATATGATTGTGCACACACTACAGCTTTTGCACACAGGAGCCGGCAAAGCTCTGCCTAAAGGGAAAACCAGGATGGCAGTGTTTTGCATTACCAAAATTCACAAGCCACATTTGCTTTATGACGGTCAGATTTTTTCAAACTTTGACACTTGGGTGGTGACTGGCGTTGTGGTTGCACAAGTATATGACAAAGATTTAAAAATGATGACCTCTAGCTTTGTGCAGCATTTATTTCCTCATTGGTAGATTTTACTATGTCTGTTGCAACTTTTGCCAGCAAAGTGCAGACAAACTTAGAATAAATCTGCATTTAATAATCTCCAACGCTCCAAACTCTTTCCTCTCCCAAAGTAAGTTTTCCTGCTATTGTCCCTGTTCTCCTTCAACCCCTTTATACTTTATGTTTCATCTTCCGGTGTTCCAGGTATAAACACTGCTTCTAACTTCTACCTTGACCCCTCCTGTCTCGTGCAGGTGAGACTCTCCACAGGTAAGGACCTGCGCCTCAGTGCCAGCATGGCAGACACAATAGGACAGCTGAAGAAGCAGCTGCAGGCCCAGGAGGACATTGATGCCAACCACCAGCGCTGGTTCTTCTCCGGCAAGCTGCTCACAGACAAAACGCGGCTGCAAGACACCAAGATCCAGAAGGACTTTGTAATCCAGGTCATCATCAACTCACAGGCCCTCCAAACCCCCAAGCTGGCCACCATTGCCTCCTCGCCTGCCTCCAACTAACGAAGACAGATGAATTGGTCGGCAGGCGGCAGACACTAAAGGACCAGAGGTGCCTCCCAATGCTGGATAATTTAACTCTGTCTCTTCTTGAAATGTGTTAAAAAATAACTTGGCATGTACAAAATAATTTCAGAGGAAAAAACCATAAGGGAGAAACTCAGAAGTGCTGCTTTTTTTTCACCCCTGTTAAGCAGTGTCATATTTTTTGGAGTGTTCAGCCTTGTTCTACAGATGAAACGGATTCAGGAACCACACTAAGACCACTGGAGATCCTTTTCCCCTTCTTTTTCCTGTTGATCACATTGAATGGACATTCAACCCTGAGTTCACGTGCAAAAACTCGGCATTTTGTCTGCACGAATGGGGAAACCGCAGAGGTGTTTTAAAAGCACATTTCTGATCTCTTACATCCCAGGATTCTGCACTCTAGACCGTTACCCCTCCACGGAAACACAAGGGGAAGGCAGAGTGCAAAATGACTAACGTGAAAGATTATTCCTTTTTCTTTCTTCCTCTTTTCTTTCGTGGAGGAAATGATGTAAACTGAGCTTTTTTGCACATTTGAAGATTAAGACTATATTTTCGTGGTAGTTTGTGTGCCTTCTACGAGACAAAACAAAAAAGGGTTAATGTCCTGAGACGCGCTAGTTTTACCGCTGCGGTTAGCCTCGTGTATTTTTTTAGAACTCCTAGATGTATCCAAACTGTAACTGCTGCTTTTTTAACGACTTCATGAATCCTGCAGACAGTGAATACATAAGGTGTGTTTGTGTGAGAGAGTTTGCGTGCCGGTGGGTGGGTTTGTGTTTGGGTAAGCAGGACATGTATTTGACCAATATGTTTGACTCAAAGGTAGCAGACTTGACTGTTCCCTTGCTGATGTACGATTCATAGTTGCATTTCTGACCACTAGGGGCAACATTAAGTGATTAGCTAAGCAGACCTTGTACAAGTGTTTTTAATCCAATTTAATAGTACCTGCTTGGTTTTATGTAGGGCCGAATTTTTGCCTAAGCGGATGTCATCCGATCAATTGCAGGAACGTCCAACGACGTGGCCGTCAAAAAGGCAGACGGATCTCTGGCATGTCAGAGGTTTTGTCACCGAACTGTCTGCTCCTTCAAAATCCGGCGCCAAGGTGCCCGAGTGCTCTTGCGCAAGCCAACAATAACGTTACCAACCTATGACAGTGGGTTCGTTCTTGTTTTTGGACAAAACTGCAGACATTCTTGTAATCGTGTAATGAGTGTTAACACAGCCTACGCGATTGTTTTACTCCCACGGTGTCTGTCCGGTTTAAAGTGGCAGACGAAAGATATTTTTCATCGCATCTGTCCGATAAAACAGCGGCTACGTCGTTTTTCAACCGACGCCACCCTCGAAATACCGAACCACTGCACACGTTTTTTTTCGACGTGTACTTGCATTCGCCGAAACATCACGATGGCGGGTGAATTTTCTGTGAGATGCGTGAGAAAATGTGGCAAAGCTAAATTTTGGTCAGAAACATTAATGTGGTTTTTTTCGTGTCGGGTAGAATCAGGGAGTTGATGTTTAACCTCGTACAAAGTCAAACATATTCAGTGTCTTTGCACAAATCATTTTGCTGACAGTTTGTCTTTTGCCTTTTTATGGTGGTAGAGCTGCAGCTGCAGACAAATATCTGATGTGTTTGTACACCGGGGCGGCTGGGACTGATCCTTTCACTTGCTTTTCTCCCACGCCACCCTCACTTTTGTACAACAGAGGCGTGTTTGGCCACGGCATGGCTGCTGGAAACTGACCTCACTTCATGCTAGCGATCGATGAGCGAGGTTCCCATTTGACCTGACTGGCAATAAAAGGCTGCAGCTCAGTGCAGAATTGGTTCATTTCCGATTGCAGCAGAAATCAGGGAGATGCTGGGAACTCCCACCTGGATAATGTGCTCGAATGAGGTTTTCAGGTCTCCAAAGATGTTAAATGCAACGAGGAAAGAACAGGTCGGTGAATTGGAGTTGTTCTTTGTTTTTTGTTTTTTCTTAATCACTCCATGCCAGTAGGGTGCTCACTGTGTTCATCAATTGTCTGTTACCACGGTTCACAGTCCTTTTAAACAGGCTGCAGCATTCACACGGGGCGACTAAAAGGGTCCTCTCTACAGGATACGGAACCTGTAAGTCACACGACCTAGTTCCGGCGTAGAGCTCCTGAGAATCAAGACACAAAGTTTTAAGGCACCTTTTTCACCTGGTTGTATCCAGGCAGGTTATCTGGATGATAACATCTGGTGACCGGAGCTTCATTTACTCGTCTTCATTGTCTGGATTCTTTGTCCGTTGCGATCGGATCTCGGTAGGTGGGCCGTTATGCTATTGAAGCCCAATTTTCCTCCCTGATCTACAGATGGTCGTCATGTGTGTACGTAAAATATCTATTAACTTTTACTCTCCATGTTTCCGCAGCAAGTCTACATTTACGGCAAGTCGCACCTCCCTTTCAAGTCGCATTGATAAGCGAGATGTGGCCCGGTAGATTGGATGGCGATCCAATC
The DNA here is from genome assembly GCA_900303265.1 of Brotula barbata. Lineage (NCBI taxonomy): Eukaryota > Metazoa > Chordata > Actinopteri > Ophidiiformes > Ophidiidae > Brotula > Brotula barbata. Next base: position 8,833 of record OMNV01026680.1, on the reverse strand, counting down.
ACCGTACGTTCTGTAAGCGTTTAATGAGGCCTTTACCACTTCTGTTATTCTGTTATCATAGTATGCAAACTTGACTAAGCGCTTTCCTCTGTATGTGCAATACAATGGACCTCACAGGGGCGCGTCACTTTAATGCTGTTCTCCTGACAGAGTTCGTAGATCACCAGCTAGCATTATTTAGTTTAAGCGATAATCCTTCACTTTGTGTTTGTTCTTCCCGCAAACATCTCATGATAATTCACAGCGAAATACAACGGTCACGGTGAGATGATGTCATTTGTTGACGCGATTATAGCAGTCTGCATCCGTAATCTTTGGTGCTCTTGTGGCGTTAGCGCTGTGGGAAGGTTGAGAATTAACAGACACCTAAAGAGAAAAAAAACACTCAGTGAGTGTTTGTCAGATGCACGCTCACATGAGAGGAAGCCAGTCCTCCAACGAGTCCGTCTTTGGAAGACCTGTTTGACAGTGATGGTGTTCTTTACATGCCTTTATGCCTCCTTGTGAATGATGTGGTTTCTTTTTTTCAAACTGAAGACATCCACAGTTTTCCCTCTTATCTTTGTTGGCTAGAAGTCAATCATTTCATGTGACACAGGACTGCCTGCATTACTTTCCAAGGAATGTCAGATCAGACGTGATTTTTGAAAAATCGTAAATGGGGCGTGCAAACTAAACATCAGTCACTGACAATAATACTATGGAAAACTGTTGTAAATTTGGATTTTATTTTGGGGGTTTTTTTAAGTTGAGGATTGTCCCTAGAGCGGCCCTAACCTGTCCAAGTGGGATGCGTCAGTCAGATCGCGTTTGTCACTTTGAAATATATTCGACCGTGTCTCCTTGTCTGTTCAGGTGGCCTCTCATCTTTCACAAAACAAATAGGAAAGTGTTAAAATTGCCGACACTACTCTGCGTGCGTGTATACGTAGCATTCTGCTCACGCCTCTGCCGTGTCTCTCCCTGCGAAGGTTAGGACAGCACTCTGGGTGTGGAAAAGCTCTGTTGACTTTATCAGTAGCTTCTCCTGTTACAGCATCCTTGCTGACCTGGCTGGGTGTGTTGTTATCCTTAGATCTTGACTGTTTGGTGCTGCAGTGAAACGTCATCTTTAAATAGAAATATACTCATTTCCATCTTATTTCCGTGTAGGGGTCTTTTTGGAAACCTGTGCCACTCTTCTCCCCCCCTGCTGCAGCACCACTGCACACAAATCCTGAAAACAGACGGTTTAGGTAGGTACAGTCTCTTTAAAGGCCCCCCACCTGAAGGGCTCACTATTCGGATTGGCCACCTGTGACATCTTTTTTTTTCCCCCCCCACCTTTGGCCATTCAGGAGTCCTCAGCCAATGCAGAAGAACTAGAAGGAACAACACATACAAATTCTCAAATTTAATACATTTTATGTTACAGGTTGTGGTTGGCTTAGGTAGCCAAACTTGCAAACAATACGGCCATTTTCGTACAAAATGAGAAAGACGTCCAACATTTCAGTGTTAGCGGACAGCGATTGACCAATCACGTCGTCGTTGTCAGAGCTCAGATGGGGGAAAAAATGGACAGAAGCTGTACAAACGCTCATTTGATATGTTTGGGAATTTGGGATGAAGATTTTTACAGCACCAAAAAAAGTGTTTAATGAGAAGTTACATCATTAAAGCATCTAATCTGTGGGAACAATTTTGCACACGCTGCGGATTAATGTTGCCATTTCTTCAAAGAGCTGCAGTTAATGGCCTCAGATTATTCAGCTAATCATAAAAGAATCTGTTTTGTAAAATCACCAGAGCATTTCTGTGACCGTCATCCACCCAACATGTAGCTCACCTCGATTTAACAGACATACAATGAGGACGATGGTGGGCGGTGCTCCACGTGTTACTCCGCCTCCATCTGTGACCCACTTCAAGTAGTTGGGGCAAATTTAACTCAGAGAAAGAAAGCGAAACCTTAGGCTCTGTGTTCAATCAAATGAATGTAATAATAATCAAACGTGACATTCATTCATTCATCAGAATGAGTCTGGGTGCACATGTATACATATCTAATGTATGTGGGATCTTAATCACTCGCATTTATTTCTGTGGTAACACAGATGGAATCGAATCACCTATAAAGTATAAAGTAACAAAGCCGCAGTTGGCTGGCAGTATTTATTCGAGTCCTTTTCAGCCATCAAAATCTCCTGTAAGACTACAAATTTCCAGAACGCTTTGCAGTTCGCTTTGGCACAACAAGAACTGAGAGACTCTGATGTAACAATTCATCCACCAGGCTTTATGTGTAAATAATATGTATATTTAGTCAGACAGAAGTGATTATATTGACATTTCTTAATAATGAAATACACCCTACAGATTATTTTACACGTGGTGTGTTCCTTTATATGCTGGTTTCACTTTCAATGATGTTTTTAAGATGTTGAATAAAATCAGTATTGTTAAAAAGAGGGTGTGGTTATTTTTCAAATGCATCAATCAAATCTTTTTTTATGAAGAACTATTTGTAGATGCACAAACTGATGTGCTGTGAGTATCAAGTGTTTTTCAGCGTCGCCTTTATGCTGCAGGTTCTTGTCTTGACCACAAGATGGTGCTGTGTTCCTGTGCAAACGCTTCAGGTTTATTATGAGTACAGAGACTCTAAAGCACATCTTGGAATGACGTTAATTAAATGAGACACAGCTTTGTGTTTTTCAGGCACCGGGCAGATTATTTTAAAGAGAGTTTGTGTTTGTGTGTTTAAGAGAGTTAGCACAGCTTATTACATTTAACTTGGCATTTCTTCTCAAAATATTCCGATTTTATTCTTACATTTTTTTAAATTTAATTTTGTTTCACACGTCGCCCTAATAATAATAATAATAATAATAATAATGAACAAATGATAACAGCCTCAATCAGGCTGACACATCAAACAATACATGAAAATACTTCAAAGTCCAGCTAAATCAAAAGAATGATTTAAAACTGGTATTTTAATGAAATACTATGTAGTAATAAATACTGTAAACCCATGACGTAGATGTAATTAAAGTATTTGTTTAAAGGTGTGATTTAAATCAATGTATGAAGTCTAGTTGGTAGGTGTAAATGTGGGGGCGGGGCTTCGTGGACCTGGGGGCAGCACAGGTCAAAGGTCCAGCAGTCATGGTGCAACGGCAGGAAGATGGAACAGGAGCACGGACTGACGGACGGACAGGAGCAGGAGGGGCTGCAGACCTGAAGGAGGTCAGACGACTTCAGGGTGTGGAGGTCAGCAGAACGGTTTTGAGGGGTGGGGGGGTCACTGGACCTGTAGACTGTGTCTCAATACCCAATGAGCTGCCGACATATTCATCTTTTTAAGATGTCAGAGGCAGTCATTAAGTCATCTTCTAATATAAATTATTTATACCGATGTGGAGTTTGTTTGTCCTTGATTTTTTTTTTCATCAATGGAGAAAAATAAAAGTTTATCTGGCACTGTTTTTTTTGTAGATCGATCATATTCATTAGCATTAGCATGCTAGCTTGTTTTGTCACCTCGGTCCATCGTTTCAAACAGGTCAGGGCAGCTAATGCTAACGCTAGCATCAGGTAGCCATGATGCGGATTTTGGCTTAAATTTAGCCTGACGAGGTATCGAGAAACAGCCGTGGTACTGCCTAATGTTTGGTACAGTTAAAGAACCCAGTTATCTTTCGAAATATTAGCAAATGTTCCACGTTTCAATATCGATTTGATTAAAAAAAAAAACTACATAACACACATAAGGTCGTAGCTCCTGTTTCCGGGACATTCCTTTGATATTCTACTGACTTCCTGATCATTTCCTGATCATTACTTTTTAATTTATTTATAATTTTGTATTCTTAAGAATGTAAACAACATACCTTATGTTTTATTAGATATTTATACAGTTTATTCTTTCCTCTCTCTATTCTTTCCTCTTTGAAACTAAGCACTTGTAACGTATAGAACTTAAACTTGACTTTTGCTAAATCTCTCCTAAATTTGACACTGTTCCAAGATATATATGTGCCTGCCTCATCCTAAAACTGAAATTGATGAATGATGAAGCAAAAAAAAACATAAGCACAATAATGTAAATATTTTCTTTTCCACCCTAAAAAGACACAAGCACAGCATTTTGTTGAAAATTGGGAATTTCCAACTCACAGGCTGCAAAATGCAGCTGCTGCATATTTCAGTTTGTCCAGCTCGAAGAAACCACAAGAGAAACCCAGGCCCCCGTCACATTTAATGCAGCGACATAAAACACGGCAACTTAACGGTATGTCAGCAAGAGTGTAAATTTGACCACTCTAGTGTGTCTTTTATGGATTTAAGGCCACGTGAGTCTGAAAATCTCACTTGAGTGTGTTTTGAGGCCTGTAAAATGGTCAGAGTCCTGCTGTGGAATATTTACATCACTGCCATGTTGATGTGATGACAGGCACACACTCTGGAATCTCACTGGTGTGAAAAGCTGCAAAAATCTACGGTCCAAAGTCAAAATTTAGATTATTGAGGATGTTTTTGCATAATTACTGGGCAGAGGACCAACAATCAGTACACCAAATGTAATTAACAGATATAAAATCATCTATTTATATTGAAACTTGACCAAATCGAGGCCCAAACTTGCTCTCAGCCCAAGAAATTTACCAGGTTCAGGGCCTCGATCACGACTGTTTCCCATGGATGATATTGCATTTTTATGTACGATTTTGACAACAATCTCTCAAAATCTTGGCCTTAACTCCTCTCCTGTACTGACATCTGTTTGTTGCATTTTATCATCCACGCTTAAAAAACAGTTGAAATTGGGTCTTATTTACGATTTTCAAGCAGACAAACATGTAAAATGATGATTTTTTTTCTTTGTCATTATAACTAAATTGTAATTTTTTCATTTATCCAATAAGATTATATTAAAAAGGTTCCTTAAAGTCATAACCTTTAACCTTTCTTGTTTTAAAAAAAAAGAATCCATAGTTGACATCTTTTTTCCATAGCGTGTAAAAGTCATTCAACTGATTTTGGTTTCACTAAAAGGATTTTTCATAAATTACGCCTGACCTGACGCTGCTGTGAAAATAATGGAGGTGCCAGGAAGTCTTCTCCAGCGAGGGAGGGAACGGTGGGGTCTTGTCTCCTTATTTTTGTATCATCATTCATTTTTATTCCATGAATTTAATTGTAGTAGTCACTGTATTAAAACCTCTGTTAATTTCATAGTTGGAGAAAAACGGTGCCAGTCCGTGGGTCTACTTGTTGCCCAGAAGAGATTAGGTTCACCCTTGCTTTCAACCGCTCTTGTTTTCAGCAAATCAAAGCATTATCTGTCACTGCCACTAGGGTCCGCCAGACATGCAGAGATGCCTGCTTCTGCTCATTTTCTGCAGTTTCCATCGCCCTTTCCAGCTTTTCTCACTCATTTTTCCCTAAATCACCGCTAATCTTCAGTCTAAACATTTTGCTGCGTTCTTTGGAATCTTCATTTCCAAATCTGCTTTGTTTTATAGCAGCAATAAACTATTTTGAGTTGGAAAATCTTCCTAGATCCTTCTACGCTGTCGTCACCGGGAGCACAAATTGGACTTCCCCTTTGCAGTCCCCTGTGCAGCTCCCAGACCGATGTCATTATGACTTCCTTTTTAATAAAAACCCACCATTACTTTTAATGCTGATCCCAGGAGAGCGAAGATTTGCAGCTCATCACACATTCTGGTCCTGGATGTGAGCTTGCTGTAATCTGAGGAACAGGAAGTGGAGTTCATACATGAGTCAGAAGGATGTTTTTGTCCAGAATAACAAAAGACTCCGACCAGAATAGAAGAAGAAGCAAAATCCTTTCAGTGCATCTAGACACTGTGTGTGGGTGTGTGTGTGCGTGTGTGTGTGTGTGTGTGTGTGTGTGTGTGCGTGTGTGTGTGCGTGCGTGTGTGCGCGTGGGCGTGGGCTAGTTATAGTGACTGTAATTCTAATCCTTGGACTCCTGCTTTCGCTAGCCTCTCATCCACTTACCCAACGCCCACCTGGCACACACCTAAAGCTCACCTAATGCTGTGAGATGTGTGTGTAGGTGCCAGTATGTGTGTGTCACCTAATACCCTTGACTGTAAACTACAACTCTGAACCTGGTCACCCTATGGTCTGACCGTTACGTCACAAAGGCCAATAAGAGCGGATCCAATGGTGTTCGAAGAGACGGACAGTTCCAGGGATTATCTTGGCGGAAAGGTGTTTGCGTGTGTGTTTGTGTGTTTGTCCGTGTGTGTAGGCAGTGGGTGAGGAGATTGGCGGGTGAAAGGTCTGAACTTGCACTCAAGACTCAATAAAATCCAACTTCTTATTTGGAAAAGTGCAATAGAACAGCCTTTTAAGTTTGAAATCCAATTTGGAGTCCTGGGCAAGATCTCCCAAATCAACCACAACAAACCGGACGTCAAAGCAAGACGGAGACTTTGACTTGACCCTGTTAACAAACCAAAAAAAACCTTTTGAAGCCGTCACGTATGCTTCCAAAGTTAGCTGTTGTTACATAGCTCCACCATCAGGTCGATCGCTACAATTCATCGTCACTCCAAATTTGTAGTCAGTCGCTGTAAAACGTTGATGAATATTAAGAACAAAGACCTTTTTTTAGACCGAAGGCATCTTTGGACTTAGGTTTGAAGAGTAAAATTAGTTATTACAACACCACCATCTGTACCAAAATGTTATGGTTTCTACCTTGGATCATGGATCAACCTGTCCAACAACATTTTGAGATATCCTGCTGACAGTCAGACAGACGTAACTTCCTTGGTGGAGGTTTTAAGACCTTGTCTTGTCCTGGATCAGCCTATTGGCCAGACAGCCTTTTACAGAGATTTATGACTAACGTGGAAAGCTGTCCAAGCCTGCTTGCTAAACACACATACACACACACACACACACACACACACACAGACACCTCAGCCCTGTCCAGGTATATCCTACAAGAGATGCACCAATTTAATCTTCCACAGCCACCATCTCCTCATCTCCAATCCCTGCCTTTGGCCCAATCAGGAGGCTCCTGGGCAGAGCCGTCCTAATCAGGAGACTTGCCACACCAGACTGTAGCTTAGGAGAATCTCCCAGGGGCCTACAGGGTATTAGACGTTGATATGGACTCTATCAAAGGCAGATTTTCCCATGACTCGGGGAAACAGGAAGGCAGCGGTCACCTGAAGGGCAGGAACAGGACTGAAATCGGCTTTCCCTCGTCCGTCCATTCAGGCCCAGCGGTATTTGTTATCGCAGTTCGACATCGTAAACGTACCTTTTTAAGATGTCACATGAATAAACTTTTCATCATGAAATAACCACAACGTGGTGACGGTTACTGCTTCTTCATTCCCACCATAAAAAAGTAGTAAAGTGTGACAGAGGGATGCTTGATAGGAAACACACAGAGACACACTCGTACAGCACACACGTACTGTCAACTTAATGACACTGGCCTCGATATCGGTCTATCCAAACCGCACGACATGGTGGAAGAGTGGAAAATGACAATTCGCGTGTCTGGGATTCACTCTGATGGGTTGCAGTGTTGTGGATTTTGTCATTCTGTGGTGCAGTGTTGGTATCTGACTGTCACCGTCATCGGCTCTGACAGAGGATTTATCCTCGTTACGTCTGTTTGTTTGTTTTTGGTCATGCAATGTGGTGGTTGTCTAAGGTCGGGATTATAATGGGTTTTAACGACTTAAACCCGGAAAGAAAACTGTCCGCATTGTTTGTTGTTGTTATTCTGAGCTCATTCTGCCTGCTAGCATTTGTTCAGGAGACTTGCCGTAAAATATTTGGAAGATTTGCTCCGTGAGTCATGACGTAACAGACAAATTTAAAATCAATACTGATGCTAAAGACACATTTTTGTGCAAATTTGTCCGTTATTCATAAAGTTATTTATCAGCTTGTCTGAAGTAGGGCAGACCTCAAGCTCTGTTTACAGCTCTGATGGTAAAATGAAGTAATTAATCCCCCATGCAGCACTGTCATATATGTGTAAACCAGGACATCAGAACGGAGACTGTGTTCGGAAAAATGTGGACGTCTGCTTACTCTAGTCTTGTCTCTACCATTCTCTGTCCTCACTACCTCATTCACTCAGTGTTAGCTGGCTAGCTGATGCTAACAAAGCCAAGCACCAGTGCTAGCTAACCGACTAACGCTATCGCCGCTGCTAATTTTTTCTCTTTTTCTCATCGATCCCTGTTTAAAATAGGTGGTAAGTTGAAGACTCGACTGGAAACTACAACCCTCAGCAGGAGCTCTTTGACCTCCACTGGGCAGGGCAGCCGGACTGAGCACTCTGGGTCCACGACCGAGCACTCTGGGTCCACGCTCGCTGTACGTGTGCCAGGGACTCTTTGTAAGTGTTGGTGTGTTTGTGTAAGTCAGGGTGGTTTGCTTGGTTTATGTTAAGTTGTGTGTGTTGTGTCGTGTTTTCACAGCGTGCAGGCTTTACTCTGATTTTATTGTGTATGTAACACACACACACACACACCTACGCTGTCTTCCGTCTGTGGTTCCTCTTAAACTAAAATATCATTTTTTGTCTTGGTTCTCACCGTCTCCCCCTCTCTCTGTCTCTCTCTCTCTCCTCTCTCTCTCTCTCTCTCTCTCTCTCTCTCTCTCTCTCTCTGTCCGAGCTCGTGTCCAGGGCACACTGGATTACAGTTGAACTGCCAGCTGGAACACCACATGGCAAAGAGGTCGTCTGTTTTAATAACTTCGATAATTTAACCACGTGTGTACATTGCGGGCTGTCGGGACAGAGCTGTGACGCAAGTGGGGCCTGCAGTGCACATAG
>OMNV01026678.1:0-23091 GCA_900303265.1 Brotula barbata | reverse complement strand
GCGGTTTTGTTTTTTTTTTTTTTTTGTTTTTTTTTTTTTTTATTATTGTTATTATTATATATGTTTTTTCTTTTTATTTCTAAATGCCACAGTTCGAATGATGGTGAATCAAGACAATCGTCTGTCGCTATGGCAACTACTGACAATAACATACAGACAGTACAAATTAAATTGAAAAATATTGACCATGACTCCGGTCATCAAGAGGCCATCAGAAGTGTTTTTGCAGCAGTTGTATTGAGTTCAGCTCAGTTGTTGGATGATGATGATGTCACACTGCTGTCCCTGCTCGTGGTGAATCTGAGAGATGCTGATATCGATCAAAGTTATATTACTACACTTAAGTGAGTGGGTGTGGGGGGTTTCTGGTGAGATGTTGGAGGTCCACTCTGTGCTGTGTTTCCTCTGCAGAACTGTCCAGCTAGTGTTTCTTATATAACAGCTGCCTACTGTGACAAGATTCTCCATCGAGCGCCAAAGGGAGTGTGCTGCCTGACCCAAATACACCCTAATACATTCTCTGCTAATGACTTACACACATCTGGACCACAGAGAGACAGAGAGAGAGAGAAAGAGAGAGAGAGACAGACAGAGAGAGAGAGACAGAGAATGCAGGGAGAGATGTACACTTTGCACATGTCATGAATGATACCTGGTAGTGATGTTGTGATGATGATTAATCGGCACAGTCCTAATTTTTTTTTTTCTTTTTTCTTTCTACAGTATGGACAGTTTTTGGTAAAAAATTGGATCAGGCAATGTTCTAGTTGGTTTTTTTTTTAAGTAACCCAATTCTCAGGCAATACAAACAACAGGTTCAGCCACCTACCCTCTGTTCATCGGATTATGGATTCTGATGTAAAAAAATTGAAAAATGGATGTCGGTTTCATTCATTTTGTCAACAAAATACATTTTTGTATTGTTTTGCCTGCTGATCGTTTTCACGTAGCCAAAATGGGATGTATTTTCCAATCAGAAACATTTGGCAAAGGTGTGTCCATACTATACCACAATGAAAAACATGTAACTTAATGTCACATTTTGTAACTGAGACTGGAAGTTTTTTATTATCTTGGGACATCTTTGATAAGAATGGATGTAGGTATAAGTTAAAAATGGGGACACTTTCAAATATTTCTTTGAATCACGGTATGTGCCTGGTATTTTGGTACCGACAGCAGGAATCTGACAGAACAAACCTACCGAGGTTTAAAACGGGGAGTTATAACAAGACAAAGTACACACGCACACAGATATTTTCACCACTTTACCACAGTTAGGCATAAAGAGCATAAAGAGGGGGCGCCCACAGAAGTGGTCCTGTGTTCCATCAAAAACAGCTGACCGTACTTGCAGGTGGGAAGCCTGTGAGGGGACTTTCAAAACAGAGGGAGGGGGGCTCCTGGAGAGATAATGTGCAACCTGCTCAACTCTGACTGGTGAAAAGAAGTGTTAGCAACACCACATGTGTGAGATATGACAGTCTACATACTGCTGAGGCCAACAGTGGCAATAACCTTGGATTAATGCACTTTATGCATTCCAAATTGGCATTCTAAAAAGGGAAAATGTATCAGCTTAATCAGCTTAAAAGCCACATAAAAAAAATCCGGCCCAGCCATTAAACTTTGTGCTGCTTTTAAAGGGGAATGGCAGATTGATCACCCCCTACTGATACTGTACACACACTAACTCATCCTATTCCAGTTTGTGCTGGAGCAGGTGCAGCAGGTCCAAGTTGCACCAAATTTCACAGACTACTGCACCAAACCTAAGAGCCAACATGTGTCCTACCTACACTATCTCTCCTCTCCTCTGTTCTGTTCTGTTCTGTTCTGTTGGTGGTGTTTGCAAGTCCTGATGATGACACTGCAAGTTGCTGACACTGCAACTGCAGATTTTTAGGAGGAATACAGGAATACAGAATACAGGAGTGCAGCCATAAGGAAAAGGATGATGGACAATTAGATAAGGGAGTGTGTGTTTGTGTGTACGTGTTCATGCATCCATGGGTAACTACCAGCACAAGCTTCGTTCCAATCAATTGCAGAGGAGAAAGAGAAATAGTGGGACTGAAAGAAATATTCTGAAGCGGGACAATGCAGGTAGGGATGCTGGTTTGTGTTTCGAGATGCGGGAGTCACGCAAGAAATTAGATTTTGTGAAATATGTTAAATTGGATTCTTATGAGATGTTTCTGATGATGTTTGTGTTCCTGCAGCCATTCGCTCGTGTGAGGTGGTGAGACGCTGGGCTCAAAAACATTTTAAATGAGAATGTCGACTGAAAATAGACTGTGTAATTGCATCTAACAGAGTGTAGTTATTGGTGTGCTGTTTGTTGAATTGTGGCTATGTAGATACTCTCTAATATCTCTTGCCACTTCAGGGAAATTTGCATGCGCGTTGTATACAGCTATGGGTCGGTGGAATTTTTATGACACAGCAGAGGAAGAAAGGTGATGACACAGCAGAAAAAGAAGGGTAATGGTGATGACAATGACAATGATAATAAGACCAAACAGGAATCAAAGGGTGGAGAGTAAGGGGGATGACAAGAAAGATCAAGGAAAGAAAAGGGCTGCGAGAGCTGCAGTAACAAATCCACTCATTTAAATTGTCACAAAAACTAGGTCAGCACGTTATACAGACACATCTCAAAGAAATGTTTCCCTTCTCTGTCCCTCTTTTGGCCTTTATTGGTCGTAAATGCCAGTTATGAGCATTAATAATAAAAAGCATTATGGCCAAAAAAAAGGCAAGTTTTGTGAATCTGTCAAATAAAAAGCATACTGTCTTTTTTATAGCTATACGAGATAAATTCTGCTGAAATTTACAAAGATACTGAATATCAGGAATATTGTCCATTATATTTCTCACAAAATAGTCAGCAAGTCAAGTAGATTCCAGCAAGTAACTCAAGTATCTGTACCTGTATTTTAAAGGGAGATTTAAAATGCATATTTAGATTTAAATAAACCGTTTTAATTAGGTCACAACTTGTGTGAAAGTGCATTTTTTTCAAATACTTTTTCTATGTGTTATTAACTTTTATTCCTTTAAATAACACTGATCTGTAGAAGTGCACAGAAAGGATGTGTGGATGGTGTTGATCATTTTGAAACTATCACAATGGGTTCTGAACTGAAACCGTCCTACGTGCCCACATGCATGCACGTGGTGTGAACAAAATAATAATGAGAAGAAGAACAACAACAACAATAACAACATCTTAATGAAGCAAATATTCAAAGTTTAAAATAGACTCCTATCTTTAGGGCAGATAGCCGTGTAAAAGATGTTATGTGAATAACCTGGCCCTTTGTGCATCTTTAACCCAGTCGTTTAAATGGGCCAAATGCTGCTTATGTGAGCTCGCTGATTTAATTACACACAAATGTTATCCTTGATGAGCAATGAAAGGTTGCCTGGCTACTGATGTACAGTGTGGCTTTAAAGGACACAACTGCATTTTGAATCCTGAATAAATAGATGGAGAGAGGATTCATAATAAAGCTAGAGGCCCTGACAACAGGGACGAATGCTCAGTCAGTCTCTCTCTCGCTCTCTCTCTCTCTGTTTCTCTTCTTGTTCACTTATTTGAGATTTCTAAAAAATGAAAAGTAGAGATTCTCTGCATGTTCCACAATGGTTTGTAATATCTGTTCCTGTCAAAACAGGAGCACAAACAGCACTGGAACCCACTGGCAGCGGGCTCTGAGTAGAGCTGCCGTCATGTGTCTTTAGCTGCCACCTGCTGGTCTCACGCGTCACCGTCTCATTTTCACAACGCACAATGCATGCAGATTGATATTATGGCAAAAACTTTAGTGTGCATAACGCTTTTTTTTTTTTTTTGAAGTTGAGAAAACATTATAAATCTCCTTTGTGAAGCTGCTATGGATACATTCTACTCATTGAGCTTTGTATGTATGTGTGTGAATTTCGTGGAATAAATCACACAAGTTATTACTAAAGTTAACTTTCATGGTTACACCTAAAATTGTTTTCATCATAATAAATTAATAACTGATAACTTTTTTTCAGTTGAAGTATTTAATATAATAATTATTTTAAAAAAATCAAAATCATGTAAAAAAAATCAAGAAATTCATCATACTGACCAATAAAATATACTTTTTATTGATCACTTTTTGTTTGACACTAGCATGAATTGGGAGAAAATCTGAATCCTAACATTTGTCATACATATAGTATATTCCATATTTGTATTCTGTACAATTAATCAGTCAATATCTCTCTCCCTCTCTCTCTGTCTCTGTCTCAGCGGTGTCAAACCTGGATGTAGAGAGTAAGCTGTCTGTTCACTATCAGGCGCCATGGCACCAGCAACACAACGTGTTTCACCCCTGCACGAGACCACCGTGTGTAGAGGAGCTCCACAGAAACGCTCAGCTCAGTCTCAGAGCCCTGCACCGAGGTCAGAGGGCAGCACGCTGTCCGTCAGTTTGCATTCGCTCACGCACGTAGTCGTGCATGTCAGCCATCATGTATCTGTTTGTTTATCACAGACGAACAGCAGCGCCAGAGGTCGACCAGCCGGGAACGAAACAGGGTGGCCATCTCTATTTCAGTAGCACCCCCGATGCCCACGTTCCCCTCACCACACACCATCCGCCGCCAGCAGAGGAGTCGGCTGGCACGAGCAGTAAGGACAAATCACTCTGCACCAGTCACAGTTTGCCATATCTCCAAATCAACTCATGAAATACAATGATACAATTTAGGCTTACAAAACTGTTTCGCTTGAACCTCAGCAGTGGCGGAGTGAAAATTTTAAAGTCAACAATAAACTCAGTCACGATTAAACACCTGGATTAAACGATGATATTTACCAGCACATCGGTGAAACACCTTCACCTACTTTTCTTCATTGTATTTGATAACTTTTGTGATTAGTGTACTTACTATAATGAGATGTCTGTTATAATAAACTGACGCAGCATTTCATTTCAATGTTGCCACGCAGCAAGAGAGAGCCGAGAGGGAACGAGAGTTAGAATATCAACCAAGGAAGGTAAAAAAAAAAGTCACGTTTAACATCTCTATACCTGCAGCTATTTCATTCATGTCATTCTAGTTCAATGTAACAGGATATGTATTTTATATTTATATTATATAGTGTTTATCAACCTATTGCGTTGGTGCAGCTGTAATATTTACAGGTTGACTTCAGCCTGGTTTTGACCTGAACATTGACTTTTTTCATTTTTTCCTCATGAATTTCCTGAAGGAGAGAACCATGAGAGAAACGGAAATCCAGACCATACAGAGAAAAGTAAGAAAGGTCATCATAACATCTTTGAAAAATCTTTAGTAAAGCAAACGATAAACGATTTCACACTTTGCCTGCGCGCTCGGTGAAAGTGGGTTTGTTTCCTGTCTACAGGAGAAACCAGGGAGAGAAGCAGATATTCAGACGATCCAAAGAAAGGTACTGAACACACTGGAATGATTGATTATGGATTATGGATTATGCATGACTGGTGTGATCAAAATATCTTTTTAATTACTGTAAATGTCAGAAAGGAAAGTCTGTCTCATTCTTTCATTCATTCATTCATTTGATGTTTTGTTCATTCATTGTCACAAATCATTACTTTGTTCTTTTGTTTGTTTTTTCATACCTTTGTACTTATAGTTTGAGTGCTTTTACTCACTTCAACTTTTTGAAGGTTGCATCTTCATTCCATGGAATAAAAAGGTACTGAGCATTTGTTTTCACTCTGTGCTCTTATTAATTCAGTTGCGTAGTTATGTTTTAAGTTTTTATTTGTTCCATTTTTCATCGTGTGTCAAATTGCAGTGTAGAAATGTCCATGTAGTGTCTAAGACATTGTTAAAGTGCTAAACATTGCTGTAGTTTTCTAATCTGTCCCGTTATAAAAACTATTGACTGTAGGACTCTGTGAACTCTTACTATCGTTTTCTAACGAATGTTAATGTCTGTCCATCTCCTGCAGGCTACCTCAACAGGAGAAAGTGAAAGTGGTGAGGTCTTGGTGAGCCACAGAGTGAAGGCCTCTGTCTCCAATGCCCCCTCTGCCCTGGACAAACAGACAAACTGGTCCAAGGAGAATGTCCCTGCCTCAGATCAGAAGACAACTGCCGATCCCCACGCCATCTCCTCCTGCATCATCCCCATCAACGTCACAGGTAGAGGTGAATACCCGATATTGCACCCATTTATCAACATGTATTCTATATAAATACAACCACCGGGCGGTCGTGTGGAGTTTTAATGGCTGGTATCTCCTGGAATTGCAGGTGTTGGATTTGACAGGGAAGCAAGTGCTCGTTGTTCTCTTGTCCATTCCCAATCAGTTCTTCAGAGGAGAAGGAAGCTGAGGAGGAGGAAGACAATTACAGGGATACCCAAACGAGTCCACCAGGACATGGGTATGTTATGCACCCACTCCTATAAGGAAAAAGAAATCATATGTAGCTTTTAGAGTCCAAAGGGGCAAACAAATGACAGGAATAATGGTTAAACTTACAAAAATTAAAAAAAACAAAACGCACACATTACGTGCATTTCACATGCACATAATCTACTCAATGCGCCCTTTTCCTCTACATTCAGACTCCGATGAATCACCAGTAGCAAGAGAGCGCACAGTGATCATTCATGCCAACCCTCATCAACTCTCTCTGTGTGAAGAAGAGCTCTCACTCAGTGGTCGCCTTCATCACACTCGTGACTCTGGCTGCCAGACAGATGATTTCCTTATAGCATGTAAGTATTTTAGAGTGGACGAGAGCACTTGTTTCGAAATTGTCACGTCTGCCAGGCTCTAAACTTCCTTTAATATCAAACGGGTCCATCTTCATTCTCCAACAGTAGAGTATCCATCACACGTGTTATTTAAATGGCCTGTGCCAGGCCTGCGTGATGTGCGATGTCAGCATTCATATTGCATTTTCTGAACGTGCAGTTGATGCATTGCAAAGGTCTGTGATAGTCCGGGTCCTATTTCCATCACTGGTTACTGAAATACACGCCGTTACGCCTCTCCCACATTTGCAGCTTCGCACCGCTGCTGCTGCATGACTGATATGCCACAATTCCCTCAGAAAGTTTGGAATTGTGGCATCAGACTTAAAAGACTGCCTACAAAATGACAGTCAACGTAACTAAGTTCATGATTCATAATCACAAAATTAAAATGCCAAAATAGACAGGGCGCATGGAGACAGACTGAACAGGGCTGCTATTTAAACAAGTTAGCCACCATTAACATTGTCCATTTGTCAGCTATCGGCTAATATGGAGAATCAAACATGAATATTAAGGGCATAAATGGAAAAATTATGTCTGTTCTATTTTTGCAACCCAGGCGATATGTGATGTTTTCTTTTTAGCTTAGCTTGTTAGCTGGCAATTGCAATATTGTGATGTTATCACACAAATTAAGTATTAAAATTAAGTATTGTGATGTGATTTCTGTCCCCAATATCATGCAGGCTTACACTGTACAATAATGTCACCCTGCTATTACACAGCTAGAGATTTTTACTGTTGTCAGTAACTTGAAATAAGAAACTAATCTCTTACTGTGTGTGTGTGTGTCTCTCTCTGCTTTTTGTCTTCTCCCCTTAAGGTACAGCTGCTCCTTCCAGACGGCGTATTCGAGCTCAGCGTTGCCATCAGGGGATTCCTGCCTCTCTGTCCCATTCAACAGGCAACATTTCCTCCCTGGGTGACCAGACGGACTCTACCTACACCAGTGCCACCCACGGGGGTCGATTACGGTCTCGCAGCCTTCCTCGAGAGGGTGGACGTCTCATGGACAGCGACGAGGATGACGATGATAATTATGATGACGATGATGATGAAGATGAGGAACTGTCACCCTATGAAGCAGAGGACTTTATTCCACCTGGCCCTAGCCCGAGGATGAAGATGATGATGATGAAGGATGAAGAAGAGAGCACAGACGACCAGGCAGCTCCTGAGCCACTGCAGCTTGGGACGCTAAAGAGGTTGCAGCGATCTGGGGAGAGAGACCGAGGGGGCGGAGGAGGAGGGAGCCCAGAGCATAGCTGGATGGAGAGGGGTCGTTCTCGCCTGCCCCGCAAGGCTGACATGGGTAGCTGCGAGATCTCCTCTAGTTCAGATACTTTCAGCAGCCCAATTCATTCTGTGTCCACCACGGGAGTCCTTGGCAGCCATGTGGATCACAAGGAGGACCACCAATCTTCCAGTGGGAACTGGAGTGGTTCCAGCTCCACCTGCCCCTCTCAGACCTCAGAAACCATCCCCCCTCCTTCTTCTCCACCACTGACAGGCTCATCCCACTGTGACTCTGAGCTGTCGCTGAACACTGTGCCAAATGCCATTGATGAGGGATTCACCCTGGACCCCTCGTACCATTCTGACCTCAGACCTCAAGGCCAGGGACACAGATCGAGCTCATTCACGTCCTCAGCCACAGACCAACTGGATGATGCAGGGGTCAGTACAGCCAGTGAGGGAGAGTGGAACTACCCTCCAGACCAAGATCAGACTGATCCAGACCAAGATTCCAACCAGACCCAAAACCTTAGTCAGAGCCATGGTTTAACCCAGGACTACAGCCCCAAGCAAGGTCTTGAGGACCAAACCTGCTTCAGTGACAAGACCAGCAACACTGACAAAGAGTCCAGTTCCCACTACCCACCTGACACGGAGGGCTTCTACTCCTCCTCTGTGCATTTTGGGGAGTGTAATCAGAGGCACGCGGGATATATCTATAACTATGCAGACCAAAAGCCTGACTGTGTCCAATCCAACACTGTGCCAGCACCACTATCCCACGAGGTTTACACCCAGCCACCAGCTGGCTACAGAGCAGGCACTATGACCCTGGGGAGGCCCTTTCGTCCACTGAGGAAACCAAAAGTCAAACCTCCACCACCCAAAAGGGTCTCATCACTGAAGGAGACGAGTATTTGCGTAGATGTCGGAACAGACACGCAAGCAGATCAGGATCAACCAAAGACAGTTAGTGAACAGGAGTTCACCTTGTCTTCCACAGATATGAAGTTGGACCTGGAGCTCGAGCTTGGAGGTGCTCCGGAACCATTACAGACATCTTGTCTAGTGGTAGAGCCTCTGGGAACTTGGGGAATCGGTTTGGGTGAAACAGTGGACATAATAGAACCCATGTCCTTCAGCTCTACGGATACACACTCGTTCAAAGATGAAGGTGCCGTGCAATCTGACTATGCAGACCTGTGGCTTCACAACACTGAGATGAAGTCCAATAATGGTGAGTACACATCCATGTCCAACTCAAGCACAGCCACAGGCACTACTATCATGGAGTGTATCAAATCACCAGACAGCTCCTCCTCCTCAACAGACACCCAAACCCAGACTACTGGCCAGGCTTCGGAGACCAGAGCAGCTAGCCCACCACTGCCACCTGGAGACTTCAAACTTGGGTCACCTGAGAAGCTGGCTGGCCTGGCCTCACCATCCAGTGGTTATTCCAGTCAATCAGAGACACCAACGTCAACCTTGCCCTCGTCTTCGGCGTCGTTCTTCCCAGGACCTCTGTCTCCCACAACTGGCAAGAGAAAGCCCAAAGTGCCCGAAAGGAAGTCATCTCTCTCTTCGCTGCAGCACTTCCCCAGAGATGGAGCTTCCATTTCCTCCGGATATAAGAGAGACCCGGACTTCCCTCCTCCACCCTCTCAGCTCGACCTGAGCATGCTCCACAGTGGTCACACTAGACATGCGCTATCCCATCGGACGTACCATATGCACACTCTCCACCACAGCAAACACAGAGTTACATCTGTTTTAGCCACAGGAGCAAAGTCTTTGGCCTATGAGGGATCCAATAACAACCCCCCAATTTCAAGCTCTGTTCCTGCGATTTCCAGCTGCAATCTTTTGACGATAACCCCTTCTGCTCTTCGCTCAGTGCAACTTCATCCAGTCAGTCAATCTACAGACGGCCCTACCACTACAGACCAGGAAACATCAAGTGCACCAGTGACTGCTACCAGACCCAAATATGCTCCTAGTGGGGCCACACTGGCTCCACCCCCAATCAGCACGAGACCTCCTCCTCCCCGTAGACCTCCTCCTCAAAGACCTTCAGCTCAGGATCATACTGCATCGCCTGAACATACCCAGCCGCCTCCACCTGGCCGCCATCCTGATGGGCCTCCATCCTACGAAAGCCTCCTACTCAGACAGGACCGCTATGGACCTGGGACCTTCTGGGCTATGACAGCCTTCAGAAGCCGAATGGAGTCATCCTCAGAACCTGACGACAGCTCACCCTTGCATCGACCCGTACCACGTGCTCCCCACCCATCGCCTGTGGATCTACACACACATATCCAGTCACACACCGAGTTCAGAGGCCTCACACACTCTCATCCACACTCTGAGTTTAGGGTTTTGGGGGAGCGCTCGTTCTCCCAGGATGACGACGATGATGAGGAGGAGGAGGAGGAAGAGGAAGAGCAAGTGAAAGAGCCACCGAGGGTTGTGTGTGCCAGAGGAGGCATGCGAGCGAACCACCCTCCACCCCCCGCATATGATTTTGCTGGGGCATCCCACTCAGACTCAGGTCCCTGGGTTAGTCCAGTCAAAGTGCCTGGTACCACAGCAGAGTCATCGCATCCTTATCTAATCAGTGATGCACGGAAAGGAGGACAAGTAGACGAGGACGAGGAAGAGGAAGTGACATCAGGTGCTACCAGAAGTGCCCATCATCAGCAGCCACATGAGAGCAAAGATGACTCCACCACTCCTGACACTGAAGATTACTTCAGCAAAGGTATGCTTTTGGCTTCCTTGACCCGACATTGTGCAGCTACATTGCATACAATTACCTCTTAAGGTATCTTTATATCATTATATTTACAACTGAAGCACTGATTTGTAAGTATTTGAGAAAACTTTTTAGATTAGATGATGTAGTAAGATGTATTAACCTTTAATGCTGCTATGCCGTAGTTGAAAGTATGGTGATAAGATAACATGTGATAAGGATGTTTTCTGCTGCAGATTCCACACCCAGTGACAATTCGCTTTCCCCTCTAACGGATGACACCAAAGTGGATGATGACATACTTATTACATCACCCAATAAGACGCGTACCACTGAGGATCTGTTTGCCATGATACACAGGTGATGTAAATATAAGACATGCAGTATAATATGCACAGAACATCACAGATGTAGGCATCAGACTGTTTTGTCTCTGTCCTTTGTAGCAGCGTCTCCAGTAGGGATAGAGTTATGCCAAGGTTTCTTTTTTTCAGAGAATTAACCCTGTATTTATCTATCATTCATCCATCCATGGCGTATCATTATGTCTGTCTGAGTTTTACTGTTTTCTTCACTCAGATCTAAGAGAAAAGTCCTGGGCCGCAAAGATTCAGGAGACTTGAACATGAAGTCTCGTCTCTGTCCTACAGCCCCAGGAATCCCCAGCAGTGTCTCCACCAACATTATCCCACCAGCCCCTCCTCTCAGCAACTCTGCCACCATAGCCACTGCTGCTGGGTCACAACGTGCCCCTGTGCCCATCTACCGCAGCGCCAAGAAGTCTAGCACATCCAATGAGGAGTTCAAACTCCTGTTGCTGAAGAAAGGTAGCAGGTCAGATTCCAGCTACCGCATGTCAGCTACAGAAATTCTGAAGAGTCCTATCACCCCCAAGAGCCCTGGGGAGCCCCTGCAGGAGGGGCCCATAAGGCAGGTGGAGGAGCTCCCCACTACAACCCAG
Source organism: Brotula barbata (assembly GCA_900303265.1). Classification (NCBI taxonomy): domain Eukaryota; kingdom Metazoa; phylum Chordata; class Actinopteri; order Ophidiiformes; family Ophidiidae; genus Brotula; species Brotula barbata. Next base: position 11,337 of record OMNV01026678.1, on the reverse strand, counting down.
GAGCCCTCTGTTTCTGGTTTGGACCCAATTCAGATACCAGGCCTCTTTCCAAGGGCCAACTCTGAGAGTTTTACCCCCAAAACCCTGCCGATGTCGGCTGCTTCCCGGCAGGGTCGTTCTAGGATCCCCCCTGTGGCAAACAGCAGTCGCTACAGTACACGTAGCCGCCTTTACACAGCCCCCATGCAAGCCATCTCCGAAGGGGAGACAGAGAACTCCGATGGGAGTCCCCATGATGACAGATCGTCCTAAAAATACCTGATGAGAGATGTCTACTGCTGTAAAAGAAATGGCCCCTAGATACTTCTACTTTTATAATCTTGGATTGGTATGCCATGACAGAGGATGATTTAGTGTTCAAGACAGGACAAAATCTCACTATTGCTTAAATGACCCAGTGGACAAGATATTAAATCATGAAGGAACAATTTTGAGACCTTTGAGGATATACCTATATAAAATATCAAAAGAATAGCTCTCTGTTATTTAAATGAGCAAAACATAAGACCTATTTTGATTGAACTGTCTTTTTTATAAACAGTATCTCCTGAATTATGATGAAGAAAGAAATGTAGTGTGTGAACAACAAGTGTGTGAGCACGCAGCATCCACTGTTATTTCTACTTCTTGTGTTTTGAGTGGTGTGTGTCTGTGTGTGTGCCTGGGGAACTGCTTTCTTATGAAAATGAAAATTTTAATATTCTCTTAAGATTTGTTGCCCAAAGCAGTTGCCAGACTTCACAGAGTCTAACTCAATATCCCTGCCAACACGCAAGGGTCGATTGATTGTGGATGTTACTAACATCATTATCTCACACAGCACCAACGTATCTATTATACTGTATTTCCATCTGCTGACCGGGCAAAGACAGTGTATCACACAGAGCAAATCATATATTTCTTCACATAATTATATCCAAAAAGGTAACATGATGCATGTATTTTTGTAAAACTGCTCCTCAGAACATGATAAAGTTTCACCATGTTGCATGATCCTATATGGAAACATCCCCTGGATCCTGTTTATGTTGACATTTTGTGGTTGTTTGGATTATAAGAATAATTAATCTTTCACTGTGAAAGGTTTTTGAGATATTTGTACCACATTGCCAGTGATCAAAATTGAATTGTCTCTTATCAAAGTAAAGTAAGCAGGAGGAAGAACTTTTGGATGAGGCCCATATGTCCAGTGTTGGGGAAGCTACTAAATGGTAGTTTTTCAAGATAAAAGCTACTCATCACTTAAAAGTAGTTCAACTGTTGCCAAGCAATTTTTTTTCATGAAGTAGTTAGCTACACTACAGTGTTTTAAGGGAAAAGTAGCTTTTCCCTTGATGTAAATTGAAATGAAGCTACTTAAGGTGGAAATATGAAATATATTTTATTCTGAAATCAAATAATTAGAAAAAATATTTAAATGTTAAAACTAATATGCCATATGTTCCCTAGGAATCACAATATGATTTCTAACACGTCTGAAAATGAAAAAAATGTTACGAATAATTGGATTCGTGGAATCATGGATAAAAATCTCCGTGCAATTTCAATACCAAGGGGAAATCAATGTAGCATTGTGATGAATATGTTCATATGCACATCATTTCCCTTTAGACTAAGCGAGGTTACCGAAATAGTGATGCATACGAGGATATGTGCGAGGGAGTAACGGTGTGTTCAGTGTGAGTGTGTGTGTTTTGAATACAGTCCAGCAACAGTCATCACCACTGACTCATGTCGCATGAGAAGTAGTGGTGTAGCTTGACAAGAACTAGACCACTACTTGTGGCTGAAATAGGAAGTGACTGGAAAAATAATATTGTTTTGAAAATAACTGAGCAACAGTCAAAAAAAAGTTAAGTTAGTAGCTTTGCTATTTGTTGTTAGCTAATCCCCAACACTACATATTTCAAAGATGCAGGATAATTTTGGACAATCGCACAGTGGCCTTTCTCTACTAGAGGTGGTTGTAAGCAGGGCCGTTAGACGTCCCTGCACACACACATGGACCAGTGCCATGTTCTATCAGATATCAATCACATTCGTATTTTAACCAACCTTGAAATCTAGTATGTTGAGATTGGTCAAAGCTATTCCAGCTGCAGGCCAGCCGTGCTGTGCTGAATTTAATGGGGAAAGGTGCATTTTTAAAGCAGTTTTATTGTAATGATACCATTGAGTGCAGACGGTGAAAATGCTTTAGAAGGTCCTCAATCGGTTTCCACAGAGGTTAATTTGGAAAGGTTTCCAAAAACCAACCTCGCTTTTGCACTTCATGATTCTTCAAGAAAATATATCTTATAATGAAATTGCATATGTATATTTGTACTGAATATAAAGTCATATCTATATAAAAAACACACAGAAATTTTATAGGGAATCAACCTGAGTGTAGCAAAGAAGAACAGATCTCAATGACAAAAACATTACATACATATGAATTTTAACAACAATAACATACTGTTCTCCTCTCCTTGTTGCCTCTCGTTCATTTGCACTGACCCAGTAGCATTAGACAGGTGACAGCTCAACTCAGAAAGAAAGGACAGGACAAGACGGGACACCATCACACCAATATTTAAGCATTAGCGATGCATCCTTCACTGCATGATATTGGGGTTGGAGTGCAGGGTAAAGCTTTTCTCGTATTTCCAGCGTGTAAGTAAGGCAAACTGCCCTCATGGGAAAGTTCGATCTCTCACCTGTCTCTCGGAGCAAACACAACACACATCTCTTCACACATTCAGAGACCATACTTCAACAGAAACCATTCACTGTATTCTGTGAATACCTCAGCAAGCATATTACTGTTTAAATGTAAATGCTATGTAAAGACAGACAGACAGACAGACAGACATAGACAGATAGATAGATAGATAGATAGATAGATAGATAGATAGATAGATAGATAGATAGATAGAAAGACAGACAGACAGACAGACAGACAAAACCACAACTGTTTGATACTCAGCGAATCTAAATTGCAGAACTGACACTGTGTAAGATGGAGAGAGAGCAAAAAGCTGTGAACTGATTGTTAGAATTTTACACTCGTCATACCCACGTTGCTGAAGCGCACTTGTTGTCATTGTTTTATTTGTTGTATTTTCTATCGCATGCAATAAGTGAAGAAGAAAAAAAAGAATAAGAAAAGAAAAGGACAGCAACATATCATTATTTTTTATCTGAGGGATGTCTCCATAACACGAAAAAAAAAGAAATTGTATTTTCAGTTCTAATGTCAAGTTCAATAGTGTGTTCTATAGATGTACAAACTGTCTGGCTAATTCTGTTCTGTATAGATGTGATCACAAACAGGGGTTTATCTTGTACTGTATATCTACTCACTGGACAATCATACGTGTAAGAGACTGTAAAGAAAATGATATAGAATCTGTTGGGAAGAAGAAGCTGAACACTTGGTGCTGGGTCCTAATCTTACTGGAGCTGTGGAAGTTGGAGTGAGAGAAATATTTTCCAGGAGAAACTGCTGATTGACTATAAAGTACATATCTGAACAAACTTGTTTTTAATCCGAATAGACTAACCTGTATGGATAAAATGTACAAATGAAAAAATATATATACATTCAGTAAGCCAAAAGTTAGATTTGATGAGAAGGTCATTGTCTTTACTTTTGACCCACAATTTTATGGCCAGAAAATATTTATTTAATTTTAACGAATAATACATATAAATGAATCTGCAAGGTTATGAAATGATAATGCAATGTAACTCCGTGAATTTCCAACTTTTAAAAGAGATGCACTCATTGTGTTGACATTGATATGTTTAGTGTGATTTTTCTCCCGTACTGTACCTGGCATTGTTGTTGTTACTGGGGTATTTGAAGACTATTTTCTTTATTTCCATAAGCAGTGGATAAATGGTTAATAGACACAGTTTGGTTGAATTTGATTTTGTGCAGATTGTACTTTCGATCTGTTTGCCCTTCGAAAACTCCAGTCATCAGCAGCTTAGAAAACAAACCAAACATCTATTACCCTTATCCATTCTTTTTCCCAACCTGTTTTCAGTGACAACTTTGCCCTAAAGAGATACATGACAACAACCACAGGATTTTTTTTCTCCTAAGGTGTACAGTATGGATGACACTAAACAGACTTTAAAATTGGTGACGGAGAGGAAAAAAAATACAAAAGTTGAAGAAACAGTGTCTATTTAAAAGAAGCTCCATGTTTAAATCTAGCTAGGACTTAACAGATTTGAATCACTTTTGTATTTTTGTATAAACTTGTAAATAGGTTTTTAATGAAAAAATGTTGCAAATTCTTTCTTTTGTAAAATAAACAAATAAATAAAATCAAACAAAAACAAAAAGAAATGTTTTTTCAAAGTTTACATGATTAATTCCAAGCCTTTGTATATTTTGGAGCTGTGCGACACCTTCAGTATTGTATTTATTTTGGGGGGGGTGGTTATAACATTGTGGAAATACCATTATTCTATATCTGATTCATTTTAACAGCTCAACAGGCTGCTTAGTAACTGTGCATAGAAAAAAAGCCAATAAATGTGATTGCATTGAAAACGGAAGGCATTTGGTGTGGCACCTCATTTCCTGTTAGGACGATGTGCACGGAAAGATCTCTCCACTAGAGGGAGCTGTTTCACTGTTTTTCAGTTAGTGTGTTTGACGCATACTGACATCAAAGGTGGTGTCACATAAGGACAGTATTTCTACTAATTGTAGTTGAAATACATATTTTAAATACAAGATACTATCTTGCATTTCACTGCATGCATTTTGATGTATTAGTCTGTCTTCATGCTAAAGTTGTAGAAGTAGCTCACACTTCACGGTCTGAAAAGATCTTTTCTTAAGGAAGAGTTTGAGCGAAATTGAATTCAGCTGCCCTGCATACCTATATACACACCCCAAGTTGGTATAATTCAACACAAAGTACCTAAAACATACGCTCATATATCTTATTCATTCTTAATCGTCATTCATTTATGTTATCATTATAACTTTGACAGGACATCAACATTCATTCAATAATAACAACAGGTTGGTGTACATCCACTCCCATAATTCCATGCGTCGAGAGAATGTGATGTCATCACCACCATCGAGGAAAGTGTCGCTTATTAAATAACATAAACAAAGTTTTGTGGGCTGATACTCTGCGGTGTGTGTGTGTCTGTGTGTGTGCGCTAATTAGCGTTACTCACCAGGAAGCTGCACGTCCAGCGCTATTTGTATCCTTAGCACCTTTTACCTCCATTGCATTTGGATCAAAAACGCTAACCTGCTGTTTGTTTGTGTCGCGTTGATCATCGCGTCATTTCATGCTGCGTTTCTATTGGTTGGTGAGTATCTATCTATCTATCTGTCTGTCTATCTATCTGTCTGTCTGTCTATCTATCTATCTATCTATCTGTCTGTCTGTCTGTCTGTCTATCTGTCTGTCTGTCTGTCTATCTATCTGTCTGTCTGTCTGTCTGTCTGTATGTCTATCTATCTACCTTTCTATGAGTTTATGTGCATGTTCTGTCAGTGATGATCATTTTATCTGTTAAAACTCACTGCTAGCGATACAAACTGTGTAAAACATTTATTGATCTTGAAATAAATCTGCCGGGTGACAGAGCGTCCTACAGGTGGTGCTGTGCTGTGCTGTGATTTGATCTTCTTTCATACCCAGGAAACAACAGAGCTCATTCATGAAGCAGAAAAGAACCTGCAAAGAGGAGACATAATGAGCGCGTTTATACCCAGCACTGTCGGTGAACTCTTTGAACCGGCTGATCTTTGGAACAATCATTCCTATTGGACTGTCAATCTACTTAAGTAAGACATCCGTGATCCTTTGACCCCCAACAACCCCCAACACATGCCCACACACACAAGTCAGTGTCTCAGCGAAAGTGCATTTCACTCATTTACCATTGTGGATGTCTTAATTTTTCTTAATCTTAATTTTCTATGCATTTGCTAATTGTGCTCTCATTGTGGTTTTCTCTTAAATTACTTTATACTAAAATAAAAAACAAAAGAGAAAACACCACTTTTTGTTGAAGCGTGGCGGCTATACAGTGGGCTCTCAAGCACTAAGAGGATATAAACAAATGTTTAATTGCGTGAATACTTATCAAACATATTTAACAAACATTTTTGGAGATTACAGTAAAAAGTTGCATACATATACACATGAATGCTGTGGAGTGAAACATGTCAAGGCATAAAAATATACAGTCGGTTATTGTGCGTTCCCTCTAGTATGTAGTCACAAACACAAAATGCTAACAATGGAAAATGTCCACTAAGAAACAGCCCCTAAAAAAACCTGAGTTTCACATTAAAGCAAGATGATTTCAAGTATCAACTCATTATGACTACAGGGTGTGAAAATGCAGCTACAAAAGAAATTATTTGGTTTGAAAATGGTTCTGAAATGTTCAGAAATGAGTACTTCTGCCATGAAAACATAAAAACAAGAATCTGTGAATAATTACACATCAACATCCTTTAGGCTGTTATTCGATGGTGCACACATAACCATCCCAGGCAGAAAACGATTTGATTACACTGACGCTTCGTACAGGTTGATACACTTTGTTACAGTACAAAATGATATCAAAAACAACCTTTTGGCTTTACTATGTACAAAACAGCTCCTCCATTTCAGGAGCCCTTTCACTTTCTGTACAGCTCATGACCTTTATTTTAACTACTACTTACAGTACTCCAGTCATTGTTTCTGTGTATGTGTGTGTGTGTGTACTGGATAGTGAGATAAAGCACACTGCAGTGATACAGCTGAACCACTGCTCATTGTGGGCTTGCAGAGCACAGCAGCCTTTGATTCCACTGTGTCCGTTTACCGAAGCTGCATCTCTAAGTCAGTTAGGTGCTCGTCGTGTATGTATACGCTTCTTGTCGGACACGCGAGGAACCTTTTTACCTTTTTCCAACCGAGGCACACTGTCAAAGTGCTCCTGTTAATTGTTTGGTGGTCAGGGTTTAGTATTTTCTGACGTCGTTGCATTATGTTACAGTTACTGTGCGTTGCCTCGATCCCCCCGTGTGTGTTCCCATGGCTACATTCTGTTGATTGGGTCACAAGAAGTGACTCTCTTCATTTAAAACCTCATCAAAGGCTGTCCCCCAAAATTAGCCATCCGCCATTTAAAAATATCATGAATACTGTGAAGAGTCAGCTGATACTGACATGTGGATGTTCATAGTGTTAAGAGTTTTATACAAAGTTTCAAATAGTAACCCTTGAACAGGTGTGAAACTGAGGCACTCCAGTTGCTTTGTACCTACTGGCAATAATGCTGCTGATGTCATACATTCACCGGCTTGTGTGACCTAAAAACGGCAGTCTGTGAGAGAGGCAATCACTCAGCAAGTTTATTGCATTTCTAAAAATGTTGCACCGAGTTGTCTGCTGCCAGTACCTAAACTGACTGTCCCAATCTGGAGTGCAGTGAGTCCATCATGAAATTCGTCTGAGAAGTAGAAAACCTACAGTGTGTCCAGGTGTGTGTGATTATACAAATACAGGGATGTAGAGGTAAAAGGTAAAAAGGTTATGGCCTTCAGTTGTGGATCCTAATAAGGCAAACAAATGAATATGAAAAAAAAATCCCATTGTGCATCTTCACCTAAATTCAGGCGAATATGTTTTGTGTGTGTGTGTGTGTGTGTGTGTGTGTGTGTGTGTGTGTGTGTGTGTATGTGTGTGTGAGTGGTGAGAAAGAGTGCCTCTGTCCTCTATTGTTTGGTCTGTTTCAGCTTTTCAATGTGATGACAGAGTTTAAGAGCCGGGCCAAGCTTCAGTCCCATGTACTTCATGATGAGGTCACTGCGCAGCAGCATCAACGCTTTCCCGTCGATCTCCTGTGGAGAGAGGAGCACGCCGTCAGCAGGAGAGCAGACTGTCAGAGCTATCGGATCACTGCACTGTCGTAATTCAGAGATAATGATCAACCAGTGGATTTAACAAGCTAAAACAGTTCCAAGACAAGACTCACGTGTTTCCTGAAGAGATCAACGTGGGGGCCGAGAGTTTGGGGATCGGCCTCTTGGACAAACCGTATGACCTCATCAACTGACCAGGAAGATGCGTCACTGCCTGTTGTCTCTTTGTCCTGCGTCACATGGTCTGGGCCTGTCGTTGAACTAGCTGCTGTGAAAAGTGAGAGTAAAACGAGAAAACACAACACATGTATCACTTCTCATTAGCGATTGTGTAATTGAGATTTCAGAAGTTCAAGATTTTCAATCCCATTGGGTCACAGCTGGATTTAGTGCACAATATCTCCCCCTACTGGTAAGATGAATTAGAGCAGCCAAATGATGAAAATGTACTGGTGGTGGGTGGACATGATACACGAGCACATAGCGGTAAATAGTACTATTGCTCTGATATTATATCTATCTATCTATAATGTCTATAAGTTTGAAGATTGTCTGCTTATGTGTGTAATTTGCACCTACCCTCCACTCGTCTGTGTGTACGCTTTTGGCCGGGGTCGGCGGGGTTGGAGGGAACTCGTCGGACAGGTGGCGGAGTGTGTGTGTGTCCAGCGTAAAAGGGCCTTTCTGTCTGTGTCGCTCTGTAGTCTGATGTGTTGTGTAGGGAGCGGGTGCCGGGGGTGGGATCCTTTGTGGACTCCTCCTTGGACAGGCCATTCTCAGCGTGGGATATTGGTTCTGTTTAAAAAAAGGAGGGAGGGAGACAGAGAGAAACAAACATGAATGTTAAATGTAAACAGAAAGAGACAAGATACTGGCTCCTGACTCTCTGGTATTAGTGGAAATCTGAAATAATCAATCTAGACATTCTGTATTGCAGCTGTATTTGTGATTAAATAGAAAACATAATGTTCTTTACATTTAGGTTGACAAAAGAGACCCTATATACAAAACAGATCTCTGCCAAGAGGTCACAATATTCAATATTTAAGTGTCTTCTGTTTCAGACGATGATGTTGGAGAACCATAAGATTTTTGTGGATGGATAAGGAAAGGATTTCTGTGGAGCTGATATTAATTCCCTTCAGCATAGTTGGCGAATGTGAGTCACGTTTGATGAGGATTATGCTGAAAACCTAAATAAGTGCAACTCCTCTACGGACGAGAAAAAAAACAGATGTCAGATATCAAGTACATGACCTATGGCCTATAACCAAAGAGCGAAATACATGAAGACATGAAGGAAGTCACAAACGATTATAGAGGAAGTACGTGGTCTGCATTCTGTTTAACACCTCGCTGCTCTTTTTTCAGTGTTTCCATCTGACCTCCTTGAGGTGAATTTTTGTGTTAAACAAAGTGAAAGGCTCTGTTTAGATAATCTGTGGTGCACGGTCTGTTGCACTACAGCGCTCCGGGGGCGTGTCCAAATCCATTTTGCTATTTAGAGGGTGTGTCATCTAGGTGCCCGGTGAGGCCACGTGTATACAGGAGTAGGATTCAGGCTCCTTAATAAACACAGGTGTGTTTTGGGCCAAACATAAATTGAACCAATCACAGCATCACCTGCCATTCCCTTTAAGAGCCACACGCACTTGAACGAGATTTGTTGCTATTTAGACGGCGGAGACGTGACTTGGTGTAACAGGGCAGACACATTCTCTGCAGAGGAAACAGATTTGCTCGTGCGAGAGTTGCAAGCATTCAAGCAAATCATCTACCAGAGATTTTTATTAAACTTTTTATTAGCTGTAACCCACGGAAGACAGTCCATGAAATGTATTTATCACACGCCACAAACATGGCATTGTTTTTATTTTTAGTTGGGAAGTGTAAAGTCATATCCACAAAAATATGGAGCACAAACAACTCACTCTGTAAACACGTAAAGGCTATTTTTATTTCAAACTGTATCATTTTCATAGCGAAGCTTCTCCAGGTGAAGCAGGAGGACGTCTTCCTGCATCACCAGAACGCCTGCAGAGTGCCGTAATGGTGTAACGATATCAGGAGACATCAGGGGAACACAGACGCTCACCACTGAGTGCACATTCCTTGTGACCCAGCACATATGAGGCGCATCTGAATACTGCGCTCATTAAATAGCATAAAATCACTGTGTGTAATATATATTGGTTTGAGTTGTTTCAAAGCAGAAACGCTGCCCCACAAAAGCAATGTGGAAACAATTTGCCTGACCACTCCTCATTTTAAGACCAACACACCCATGAACGCACAGATGGCTGCAAGTGTATTTGCTGCTTTCACAACTGAACTGCCACTCTATGTCATTTTGCACTGGGTGTGAGATACGGGGGGAAATGTGGTTGAACCTGGTGATGCTGACAAAGTAATGTGACATCCCAGCCATTTTCATGTTGGGCGCAATATGTAAACATAAGAAACGGGCATCACTGGAATGAGATCTGAATCTGAACATTTCTGAATCTCAAATATGAAAAAAACACAAATTGGTCACAGGATACAGCAAAATGTGGAATATTTGATGGAAAAAGCAGCGTCTGTGTGGCAGAAAAGCTGCTGTCACTTTACATTTCTGGCTCCATCGCTAACCTGGATATGAACATCATGTTTTGTAATCCAACAAATATTGTTAAATTTCTATTTTGAGACATTTCCAGACTTTCATCCACATCCTGTATATGTCTGAGGGAAATGCTGTCTCATTAGATTTACCTCGCAATGTTAAAAAAAATCTCTTGAATTTTTTTCAAACCCGGATGGCTGCGGTTTGATGAAGTTCTGTCACAAAGGAAGTCAAAGTAAGTGTGTCAAAGTTCCTTCCGTTGTGGGTTTTGATATGAGACCCACCTGACTTGGTCCTGTCGTAGAGCCGAGCGTTGCTGAACGGGTTGAACGGCTGAGAGCTGAACAGGCTGTCGCTCTCCAGGTGCTTGCACAGGTTCTCTAGGAATCTCAGCACAGAGGAGGCACTGGAGGCGGAGGGCAGCTTCACGTAGCGGATACCGTGCTCTGACCGCACTAGAAGGCACACAACAAACAGCTCTTAGTCTATGAATGCACACACGCTCACACACACAACTGTATGCATATATGTATGCAACTGAAGAAAAACAGCAGATGGTTTAGGGTTACCCCCCTTCCTTTAAAGCACAAACGTGCGTTTCTCTCCACAACACAATACACCCTCTCACCCAAGCCAAGCCTGCACAAATCCACAAATTAAAACCTTAAATCTGCCCTTCGCCAGCCAACCACACCCACCCCTTTCCAGTCCAGCCCCCCAGGGAGACCCAATCCCAGCATCCAAAACCAGGTTAGATGCACATGTCACTTCTTATTACAGACTCAGTGTTCACATCAGCTGCTGCCACAGGCACCTTTTATTCCTCCTTTCTTTCTTTCATTCC
>OMNV01026677.1:121247-135152 GCA_900303265.1 Brotula barbata | reverse complement strand
CTTCTGCCTCAAGACATTTTCAGCCCTTTCCAAAGTCTTTCGCATGTGTCTGCTGCGACTGACACCCGTTGATGTAAGCAGCTGATGAAATTTATCTCAAACAGACCCCCATGATGTTTGGAGGAGATACCGTAAAAAGAAACTTTACCTTAACTTACCCGGTCATCTGTCCTATAGGTGACTATTGTGGGCCGCCAGTCCACATCCAACACACGCATCATGCAAAGATCCACATGATACCACTGAAGTGTGTTGGATGATGGAACCTAATGCCTCGAAATGCAGAAAGTCTGGAAAAAGAAAAGTGTGGGAGAGAGTAGGAGGGCGAACGCTCTGAAGTGCTGTGTAAATATTGACACCTCGGATGTCTTGCTCAGATTTTTTTTTTTTTTTATGACCTTTGTTACCAATTATTAATCACACACCAAAACATTCATACAGTGCACCAATTTGAAGACTGACACCTTATGAGGAACATACTGTTAAATATGCCGTCTTGTTTTTGTCTGTAGAGATGGGAGGATGCGATCAATCGTTAAGTAAAAGTAGACCCATTATCTGTCTGGTCTGTCTTCTTCCAAACAAACAAAGTTAATGTCGCCATCTCTTTTTAACAGGAGGTAATTAAAATGATCAATAAAGGATCGATGGTAGGTTTTAGTCCAAAAAATGTTCGGGTTTTTGGAATTCTTTGTGCTGAATATGCAGAATCCAAACACGGGCTGAAAAAATATTGACTATTTACTCGACTGGAGGCGAACCTATTTTAGACACAATAAAAAAAATATTGTTTAAAAAAAACACAACTTACTACAGCATTATTTAGTATCATTCAAATAGAGTTTCTGTCTCTGTGTTGGGAGGTTAAGGTGACGGATTCAGTCTTTGTTCTTCATTAGCAGCATCCCTTGTACACGGTCCTCTTTTTTTACTCTGCTTCTATCAAAACCCTGTCCAGGATTTTAAGGAAGGAAATGTTATGCAAAAATCTCAATTTGGAGTACATTTTAAAGGTTTACTAGCTCAAGTAGTGTTTGAAATGCTCTCTGACTTGAATGAAAATGCCTCCTTACTGGAGGCATTTACATTCAATCGAGATCGAATCACAATGGCTGTGTTGGGCAGTGTTTGCATCACAGTGCATCCTGCTCCCATTCACACCTTTCATTTACATGCGACCTAATTATCTACAGTGCAGACAAAGGGTACTTCCACCCAGGACTTTGATGTGGCCTCTCTAAACCTTTTTGTTCCTTTTGAGACTTTCAGAGGTGGGTGGTTGACTTCCTGAATTACACATTTGCATTTTAGCCTCAGATCACGGACCGCTGAGAGATTCTCCAGGATTTTTTTTTTTTTTTTAGCTAAAGAGCACAATTCATGGTCAACTATGCCAAGTCGCCCTGGTCCTGAGGCAGCAAATCATCCTCAGACCATCACACTACCACCACCGTGTTTGACTGTGGCACTGCAGATAGCATATTCAGATTGTGAGGACGGATGTGTATGGTGCCGTTTGTGTCCCCATCCTGGTCCCCTATTTTGGTGCACTGAGGAGCTTTCCAGAGAGCTTCAAACAGACCACACAACTGCACTCTACAGATCCATAATGAGACGGATCACTCCACGCTGTTGTCAAATACAATCTGTCATCTGATGTTTATTTGCTGGTGCTGATTGCTGCAGTGACCGTCCATTAATCAGGAAATGCCCGAGACAAGGTCACGCAGATGAGTAATATATCTGTGGAAGTGTCACCAGGGAGACAGATGTGTTTGTCACATTTTCTCTCCTCGGTGGGAAGAGCTGTGTTTGTGCACACGCGACAGTGTGATGAGAATTTTGCACCAGCTTGCTCAGGACACGATGGCTATCGCTGGGAATTATGGGAACAATTTTGCCTTGTTTGTGTTTAACCGGGCCCCATTTGGTGGCTTACAGGCTTGCATGTGCTTTTATTTATGTAGAAACGGCTTCTCTCTCTCTGAAAGTGATCTTTGCTGACATCAACTCAGTTATATCCAATGAGAGTGATCCAATTTGTTATTTGAAGAATCCAGTCTGCCCTTCCAGAAGAAGCTGCCATGTGAGATCCAGGAGCAGTTTCTGTTGTTTTTTGGGTCACACTCCTCCTCTGTGGTGAGGGATAGCCCATAGGTTTCCAAATAAGGCCTGCGAGCACGGGCAGTATTAATAGAATAAGGCTGCTCCTGGGGAATATTTGTATTGACCAATTGAAAGACTTTATCTGATGCATGCTGTTTCCATGGAAGTATGGGGGCGGAAATGCGACAGGGCCCCAGTAAAGCTTCACAGGCTGCTGCGTCTTTCAGACCATCTCTGCTGTAGGCAATAGGATCCCGCATTAGTGCGTTATCTGCTGAAATCTGGACATTTTCGGAGTAATTCAAAGCCGAGGGTGAGGTTCAGTGAAGGAGAAAATGTGTTTTCTGCCATTGTGTTCGATGAATTTACTGAAACACAACGTAAAGTGCATCGCACGGAAGCTCCCGCCCTCCAGGGTTTGGCACCAGGCAACCGTTCTCCACAGAGCAAAGATGAACATCAGTCTCTGCTGGTTCTATGCATCCAGCATGTTTGTAATGCTAATAAGCCCCCGATGGACTGATTGAGAGTAAGATTCCTTCAAGTATTACTGTAGTTGAGCCTTCTCTTCAAAGACTCCCCAGACTTTCTAAGATTCTTCCAAAAACTTCCAGAAATCACTCGGATGATCTGAGTTTTCCAGCAATGTTGCGAATTTCGGATTTGTCACAACAACTGATAATGTTCGATGAAGGTTTGATCTGTGGTGTTGTTTCAGCGCTGGATATCTGCAGCGATGACGCATCTAACGTGAAAGACAAACACTGTTCAGCAGCTGAGTGCTTTGTGCTGCCAGTGTGAAACCGGCCTCTGTGCGCCGTGGATTTTCTGAATATCAGTGCAGTCATTTTCCACACCTGCTGAGTCCGGTGAGAAATTTAGCATTCTCGTGTTCCAATTTCGCACCAAACGAAGAAAAAGTGACAGACGGAAGATGGACCGAGATAGTAGCAGGACCGATTTACGTTTCTACACAGGAATAAAAAAAAAAAGAGAAACTTTTGGGTCCGTCCTATTTTGGCAAGACAGGCAGAACACATCTTCATCTAAGTCCAAGAGCTGCAATTGTGTCATCCACGCTTCCGACAATATTTCAGGATGTGGGTAGCAGAGTTTAAGAGTCTAAAATAAGGTGCTGGCGAACCAGAACGATCAGGCTTTTCCTCATATCTTAGCCCGAGTCGGGACCATATTTGGAAACATCATACAAAGCAAATGATTTCAGCGGTCAAGGGTGTAGTTTTGCAGGCGGACTTCCCCAGACGACCGATTGTTTCCGGACTTTTCTCCTGCTGCGTGAAAGTTCCGCCTTGGTGTGCGCGCTTCCATTATAACTCATGTGAAAATAAATTGGTTGCTCAAATTTGGTTCATTTCATTGTATCAAGGAAGTTTGAGCCTAAAGAGAACTTTTCCAGCTTCTTTGTGTACACTGAACAGCTGATAAAATGGCGCTCTCGGGGCAGCTCTCTGGTGGCTGTGCGGTTTCAGTCCAGTTATTTTACATCATTTTCTGTTATCATTCTGCAGAACAAAGCACGACACTCCACTCCAGTACAGCGTCTCTTCAGATGTACTTTTAAGAGCGTTAGTTAATACTCGGTGTATTCGCCAGCCTGTCATCCTGATGCATCGCTGCTCATCTCGAAGACGGACACGGCGTTCCACTCCGTTCTGTTACTGAGGAATCTTCCTTTGTGTGTTTGGAATATTAGGCTGCGTTGTTTTCTCTAGTGAGGGCAATTACCAAGAAGATTTCCAGAGATGGGAAAACACAAGACATCCCTCTGTAGAGGCTCCCTCGGTAACAGTCTGTGATCGAATAAAACCAAGCAAAATAGTGTAACAAGCTGGTATTGTTTGACGGTTGTATAACATGTGTGTATCCATATGCATCTGGTTAAAGTCCAGCTGCTCTTCATCCATGGAGATTTAAAGCCGATGCCGACGTGCTGTCGTCTATAGGGAAAATATTTGACTTGAGCCAGGAGAGACGGTGCCAGCGACGTTGAGGGAAGCTTCCTGGGTGGGAGAGAAGATGAAGATCATCATGGTGGGCAGCGCCGCGCTGACGAAGACGAGGGTGTAGAGTTGAGCCGTGTCGGAGAGGAGGAGGTCACTGATGACTTTCAGGAAGGTTGTCTCTGTGTCGTGTGGTGGAAGTGCATCAAATAAATCCTGAGGAGATGAACTGGGCTTTGGGGAGTGATTCAACATCTGGCAGTGGTTTTAAAGGAGAGGCTGAACTCCCCTTTCAGAGGTTTCACTTTATTTGGGATGTTATGTTCAATTAAGTTTCTTTTTTTTTCTGAAGAATCCCTGTTTTTCTCTTGTGGTTTTAGATTTTTTTTTGTCTGGGTTTTTTGTGCTTCTGCCTTTGTTGGTGTGGAGCCTTAAAATGTATTTTTAAATGTTTAAGATCTCGGGGAGTGTAGCGTTTACGGTGTATTGAGGGGTCGGGGTTCAGAGCACGGGTGACAGGTTGACATCCAAGCATGATGCTGACACGTGAAGCAGAATTGGTTACGCGAGCAGAGCCAAGTAGCATAGGTGGAATAGTTCGGTGTGAATAAAAAGACGTAGTAGGACGCCGGAGTGGCAGAAAGTAGAAACCTTTGTTGTCGTTATGTTCACACACAACCAAACTTCTTCGGTAACCACCTTAGTGCTGTGTACTGATTTTTGACTGGGATTCCTGGATGACCTGAGTTCATCACTTCCTGTTCACCTTAATAAGGAACTAACCCAGACGCCTGTTCTATGAGTGAGTGAGTGTGTATTAACCCTGTGATAGACTGTCGACGTGTGTATTCTGCATCTGACCCTGTGGAGGCTGCACCACTGAAAATGAATGGATGAATGGATGAGTGGATGGATGAGTGGAAGCTGTTGAGGTAATGTGTACATACGCGTGTGTGAGCAGCCAAAATGAGGTGAAGTTAAACTTGCTCGCTTTTACACTCACCCTGTTTGCTCACCAACACAACCTGTGTGGTAGTTTGCTCGTTTTTAGCAGATATGAAGACTCAAACTCAGGTGCACACCAAAAATGAACGCCGATCCATGATGAAAAATCTGGAGCAAAGTGACAAAAAAAAAGGAAGGACGCTGTGAATGATGTGCGTTGTAAACACGAAATCCTGTAGACAGTCGTCTAGCAGCCCTGAGGAGGCGTGGGTGCGCTTACAATCTGGTACAAACTGTGCTTACAAATAGTGTCCGGTGCTCCTACAGGCTGCCGACGTGGGGAAGGAACAATTGGAGCGAACGCCCACACGGTGGCATCTGTACAGATGTTCGTGCAGTCGCTCCATCGCTATCGGGTGATTGTGAAACTCATAAACGGACCAATAACAGTGCAGCACAGTTTGACCTTGAGCAAACATTTTGGGAAACGAATGAGTGCTCTGAGTCTCAACCAATCAGATAACACCCCCACGTCAATCAGCCAAATCAAATAAGGAGCAGAGGAGAACAAAGGAGCCCTGTCAAAGGTCAAATGGTGGTCTCGTGCCGAATCCGGGCGTGACGTTGTCCTCGGTCCCTGGAGGCGGGCTTTTGTAGAGACCGCTTTGGGCTGCAGTAACCGCCAAAAGAGAAGAGCGTTTTGCCTTTTGTCTCTCCGTCTCACACATTCCTTCCTTTGTATTATGTTTGCTCGTGTCACACTTCCACGCTCATCCTCTGCCAATCACTTGCGCTGCGTTTGTTCATCGGGTTCCCGCGGCGCCAACGTGAGTCATTCGGCTGAGTCAGCCAATGAAACGGCTCTGAGAGGAACGGACCGCCGGCTTACGTTTGCTGCTGGCCGCCTGTCCCAGCACCCACTGCATGCTGGGTATCGGAACAGCGTCTTTGACATTACCATCTTGGACACGTGACATATCGAGCCGTGGTTTTGCTCGCTCCAGTTGTTGTACGGTTTCAACTTGAACGTCCATTTACCGATGCAGAAAGTTTGTTCTTTACTCACGGACACGATTTCATAGCGCATTGTTAAAGGACACCGCGTGGACTTTTGCAAAGATGTCTGTTTTAAGTTCAATATAGACTGAAGCGGCGTGGCATCGATGGCGCTTCCCCTGGGCCGCCGTGAAAGTTTGTGGCCAGATTTCGCCTTCTGGCAAATGGAATACATTTCACCGGTCGAAAAGAAATAAAAAAGTAAAGAAAAATGACGCATTTGTTTTCTGGTGTTCAGAAAGTTTCGTTTGCGTTTGCGTCTTACATCATCAAAGATTTTCCCTCCATTCCGTGCACTTTTGCACGCAAATCAGCCACAACCCAGACGGGATGAATTGATGAAACCGTCTCGATACAGCCGGACCATCACCGCGGTGAAAATGTTACTGTGTTAATGTCAGTGTGTTTATTTGTAATCAAGCACCCATGACATAAGGAGCCTACAACAGCGAGTGTATTTGAAAAGTCGTCCTACCTACGGCCTGCTTAGTGCTGAATCGGCGTGCCTGTAATCCAGTCGGTGTTTAGACGCCACTTTACTGTAAGTGTCATTTTTAGACGGTCCCTTGCACAGTATCAGCTCAGTTTAATCAATATTTGAATCATGTTTAGTGTCGTCAACGGCGCAGGGGACCGGTTATAATACTGTTATCGATCTCTTGAAACATCCAAGCGGTCTGTTGTCTGTTAACTGGAGTAAACCCCGCCCACGTGCATTTCATCACCAAGCATCCTTCTTATCATAAGATTATGAAGTAAGCAGTCGTGTACATTTAAAGAACCACCAAATCTGTTTCATCCCGTCCATGTGTGCGGCTTATTCTGTATTATGGCCCTAATTGTAGCACACCCTAAAACTGTCCAATCTCAGGGCTGTTTTGGAGCGGTGTAATTTGGAGCACGCCTGTCAAACATCAGCAGGAACGTGTCCAGAATCTTCCAAATCCTCTACAAATGCCCACTCAGTTGTGTATTAGAAGCAGCGCCATACTCCCCCTGTCTCCCATATGCACCCCATGGCAGAGCCGAGGCCTCTAATTGGAGACGTACTGTTTTGGCCCGGCTGCACAGGGATATTTTGGTGGAGGTTGTGTCAAAATCAAGTGTAGGGTTGAGACGTTCTGTTCCTGCTGCAGAGAGGGAAGCACTGATGGAAACAAAGAGCTCTTTACGCTCAGTCAGAAAGGAAAATGCTGCAGGCCTGGAAATTACACATAAAACATTTCGTTTCTCTCTCTCTCTCTGCCTCTCTCTCTACCGCTCTCTCTCTCTACCTCTAGTCGCCTGTTTAAGGTTTAAACTGACTTATGAAGGGTTAGTCGGGCTGCGACTGAAAAGAAGATATTACTCAAATGCGCCAGTAGCATCCATGGATTACCTATGGATTCTGAAACGGACGTCTTTAACCTGGTAAAAGACACTCAGTGTGTCCTTGGTTCACCAGCAGGGTCATCCACAGCACAAAGCAGCCTTTGTGTGATTCCACACAGCCACTACACTGTAAGGCGTGACACAAGAGATACATAACACAAATGGAAACAACTTATCTTATGATTTCTATTGTTTTTATTCCATATGTGTGTGTGTGTGTGCGCGTGAACCAGTTTGCGCTCTACAACAAAGGTGGGCATGCAGAAAGCAAGTTTAGGCGCATTTTTACTGAAGAAATGTTAAGAATCTCTTGAGACCTATAATGTGCTGTAAAAATAAGGCTCCAAATAAACTGTGGCCCAAATTCCCTCTTTGACAACAGACTCATAAAAGTCTATGTTGTTCTCACTGTACATCCTTTTCTATAAATGCTGTTTTCTATGAGTAAAGAGGCTCCAATGACCCCAACAACAGCAGATAGCAAAGATTTTATTTACTTCAAACTCAACACGTTTACATTCATTTAAAACTTTGATCATACTGTGATTAAGGACATGAGGGGAAAAAAAGATCATCACTTTATGATGTAAAAAAAGTCCCTCAAGGTTTTTGCTTGATTTTTTTTTTTCTTTCTAATTTTTTTTTCCTCACATGACCAGGCATTCCCTGGAAATGATGCAGGCTGCGATGATGCTGTGTCACATGACAAAGATGTCGACTGATGTATGAGTAAGCGTTGCGTGTTTTTAAAAAAAGACAGGAAATCAACAGTAGAAATATTCTTATTAAAATGGAAAAAGAGTTCTTGTAAATGACTCCAGGGTCTGATGACTCATCACTGGTCAGGTTGTTCCTCTTGTTTCAGTCCACGCGTGCCGTACTCATACT
The DNA here is from genome assembly GCA_900303265.1 of Brotula barbata. Lineage (NCBI taxonomy): Eukaryota > Metazoa > Chordata > Actinopteri > Ophidiiformes > Ophidiidae > Brotula > Brotula barbata. The sequence continues at coordinate 126,825 of OMNV01026677.1, read as the reverse complement.
TTAACTCTGTGCCTCAGACCGCCGGGCCCTCCTCATCTCTAACGGTCCTCTTCTAAATCTTCCTCTCACCTCGTTCCACAGATAGTGTCGAACGTGCTGATCTTCTCCTGCACCAATATTGTGGGCGTCTGCACACACTACCCCGCTGAGGGCTCCCAGAGGCAGGCCTTCCAGGAGACCAGGGAATGCATCCAGGCCCGCCTGCACTCACAGAGGGAAAACCAGCAGCAGGTGAGGGAGCGGCGGTTTATGGAAAATGGTCTTCAGTGGATAAATGAAATGAGTCTGTCTGACGCGTCTCCTCGAAAATGACTTTGTATCTATTTGAGGTATTTGAAGCTCCCACACTTTGTTCTTCCCGTTTCGTCTCTCAGCGGTGTCAACAAAACATTTCTCCTTGCTTTGTCGTAAACGAGCGGACTCCATCTGTTACTCTGATGCTTCCAAATATATCTTTATATGCATGTGACATATGATTATGGCTTTAATTACTCCAGAGAACTTAATCAAGCTCGTCTATCTCTCGGTCCCCTGAGAGGACCGTAACCCGCGTCTCTTACCCATCCATTTAAGTTACTAAGTTACTCTCCCCCTCTGCCCACACACTTTCCTGCAGGAGCGGCTCCTCCTCTCAGTGCTTCCCCGTCACGTTGCCATGGAGATGAAAGCTGACATTAACGCCAAGCAGGAGGACATGATGTTTCACAAGATCTACATCCAGAAGCATGACAATGTCAGGTAACGGCAGAGGTCGCCGCCATGGGGAGGGAGGGAGAGTGTAGGGACAAGTGGAGGACGAGAGGAGGTCACGGGCAAATGCGGAGGCGGATTGAAGAAGAGCCGCAACGGACAATTGATTATTGGAACGATTAATCAACTAATCAGATCGATTGAATGTTAAACATTTTCCTCTCCTTTATTATAGAAATAAAAAAAAAATCTATCCTGCTGCGTAACGGAAAACACATCATCATAAAAAGGAATTTGAACCAAATTGAACTTAATTGAGCAATTTAGAGTGTTTAAGTGTTTTCATAGAATAATAACGAAACCCCACAATGCAATGCGGTGGAGCTTTTGTAAAAATTATGTGAATTTCAAATGTAAATTACTGCAACTAGTGTGCAGTTTTTACATTTTTGTCCTAATTGGTTACAAATGAGTGTGTGTTTATTACTGTGTTATTACCATTACTGCCGTTGTCGCATCGATGGTTCATCTCGCCGTGTTTTGCACATTGACTTCTGCGTCCATCTGTCATTGATCTTTCTTTCTGTCCGTGGGTGCTGACTTTGGGTAACAACGCGGCCTGTTGGTCAGCTGACTACAAAGCGGCTCAGCTCAGCTGGTAGTTTTCTTCCTCTCCGACTGTGTCAGCCTCTCTGGCTCCGACGCTCCTGATTCAAAGGCGCCGCGCATCGTTTCGGTTTGAAGTATTTTAAATTCTGTGAGTTCTTGCAGCCCCACATTGAAGCCGACGTGGATAACAGACCAGATTGCCTCTCAGAAGTAACAAAAATACACAAACAGACGCAATCACACACAACTGCATTCGAGTCCTCTATTTTGGTAACCATGGTAACGCATGCGGTATAATTACGTCAGCATGAGAGCGCGGGGATTTCCTTGATACTCACCCTATGATAGTCTGTCATCTGTCAGTCAGAGTGAAGCTCTCTCCACGCCGACGCTGACGGGAAACTGTCCCAGTGATTTGTCTCTTTTCAATTCTTGTGACCTCACGGTCTCACCTGGTCGTTGTTTGGAAATGAGCCAGTATGAGAGTCGGACACAAATGAGGACCGACGGTGGCGGTAAACATTATCAATGAGCCTGTATCACAGATGGGATCACCGTGGCAACAGATGGGAACAGACTGAAAGTGGCACGTAAGGCAAGTAAAGGATGCGCCTCAGTGTCCCGATCGCCCTGTCGGGGTTCAGACCACAACAATCACATGCTGAGTACACCTGGTATAATACGGCCTTTTACCGAAGAGAAGATTATTTGGGGTTCGAAGGTGAAACGTGAAGCTGCACGTGGGGTTCAATTTCCACAAATTTGATCTCTGATGTTCAGGGTATGATTGTTTTTTTTTTCCCTTGCAGAAAGACTCTAAAGGCATCCAAACTCAAAAACCTTCCTAGTCCAGATATTTTATCGACACGCATGCTCCCGAATGCACACGTGAACAACGTGTGTGTGCACGCTCTGTGCACGGTGGTAAACCTCAGAGTGAGGAGACATCATAACCAATGTTCCTCTCATTAGCATCAGGAAGCAGACATGTGATCCAAGCTGAAACCAGCATGCACCGACCCACGTGGGCACGTACAGTAGGAATTAGCGCGCGCACACACACACGCACACGCAAACGCACCGACTGGGAAGGATCCAGTTGTGTTGTCTGTATTCAGAAGTCAGATTCCATAGACGCGCTGTGGTGCAGCGGTGACGTGTTCATTATAGCATGAAGCCTTAATAAGACTCAGCAGGCTGGAAGACTGGCATTCCTGTGAAAAAGGGACTGCGTGTAATTGCTGGAGGTAGAGGTGACCGCCGTGGAGGTGAAGGAAAGTAGGAAATGGAGGAGGTGGCAGATTGGCCCAGCGTGCTAAGTTTGGCTGAATTCTCTCTCTCGCCCATAACGGTGTGGTTAATCTCTAACTAAGCAGGTACGGCCGCGTCTGTGGGGGAGGAAGGCTTTTGGTAATTGGAGATCTGTCGTGAGGCCGACTCGCAGCAGGAGGAAGAGCGACGGCTCCCACGGTTACTATTGCGGAAAAAGAAGGCAAAGAGTAGGAGGACGCCCCTCCTCTGGATTTTAGTCCGATCACGCCATGCACTCCGTACACGTGTAAGTCCTCTCCTGGTTCAGGTGGCTCGGTACCCCACTTGCATTTGTCCTCTGGGATAACTGATGTCCTGTGGTTTCGGTAATGAGGCCAAAACGAGGTCCTCGTGACCACCAGAGAAACAGAATAAACCCTCAGTCAGGTGTTATGTAAGAGGAGGGAGGATGTGCGGATGCTGCCGGATCCCCGAGGGTTCTTTGAACGGCCAGGCACCTTCGTTAGTGTTTTACTCCGAAAGAAAACTTGGAAAATGATTCAGATTTCACAAATTGTTTCTCAAAATGTCTATTTTTAGCACTTTTGATGTAGTGACCAGAAAAAAAAAGGGTGATAACTACATCCTGTTTAAGCAAAACAAGGGGATTTCCACGAAGGAGGATGACATAAACAAAGCAAAACGTAAGACTACTTCTAGTCATACTGATAGAAATTAAAAATAAAGGGTCAGACAGATGACCTCCTCTGAAAAAAAATCAAAGAAAACACTCCCGAACACTCCCCCTTTATGCTTAACTGTGATAGATTAGTGGATTCTGGCCGTTTAGTGTCCAGAAAAGATACTAAAAATGGAAACTTCTTATCTTCAAAAGTGAATCTAGCGGACGAGATCGATCTACGTATCATGGTGTATCCTCTTTTCTGCGTTTTAGTTGGCCAGAGGAAGAGGAAGTTCGTGCTGGCCTTTCCAGATGAAGATTATTTCGGAGTCCATCAAGAGTCTGCTGGTTTCAGGCCACCTCTAATCTGATCACTAGCAGAAAACAAACAATTACTGTCAGAACTCGTAATCCTCTGAATCCCAAAACTCCACACAAATATTACATTCCGAAAATAAAAAGTCCCGTGCGTAGATTTGTCTACACACACTCTTGTGTGATTCATGTGAGCTTGTTTGGTCTGAGACCTTCATTTATTTATAGCGCTGACTTAACCTTCCTGAGACTCTGACTCACAGACACACTTCAAACATGGCCCGGCCCCTCCATGCATCCAGGGAGGGAGCTCGGAACGTTCACGTATTTTACCAACAACCCAAAGGACGTGCGGCGCGGCGCGGATCGGGAAAATCCAAAACGATGTCAAACAGCCGCAGTGTTACAAACGGGCAAAGTGATGAAGAGCAACTCCGATAAAATCACAGCGTATGAAAGCAGCAGGAAGAAGACGCTGCTCAGACACAACATCAGACAACCCAAAGGACCGGCATCAGTCGGAGCAGCGGCGTGAATAACCCACGCTGCCTAATAAGACCGTGTCCTCTGTATCAGCTGATCGTGTGTATAATGAGATCAGTGTTCGTCTAGACACTCAGACTGACAATCCAACATTCACGTCCGTCCTTTCGGTCGTCTCTGTGGCTCGTCTCGTTTCATTGTAGGATGGTTCGTCGGTGTTGGACCAGGCAGGAACGTCGCTTTTGCTCGGTTGAGCCGCTCTCAACCGAAAGCCAACGCGAAGCTCCGACCCAGCTGTCGGGGTCGTCCTCGTTTCTTTGGATTTGTGGGAGTTTGACGTTGGCGGTGGACGAGTGTCTTGGTTTTGTTAACCGTCCTTCACGCAGAGAGGGAAGCTCCGTAATCTCCCTGAAAGAAGCAGAAATCGGTCGTGCAAATTAGGCAAATCCATCCGGTTACCACCTGGATCAATCTGAAAATAAGCCTTTTTCCACTCTTCCACACTGAAATGGAACTTTTCTGAGTCGCTCTCCAGAGTGGATAAATGGGGAGAAGACTAATCCGTGATTATCGTACGGTCTCATCATGTTATCCTGGATTTGACCAAGACAAACATGAGGCTTTATTGGAGCGGCGACTTGTGGAAATGATGGAAACCTGTGGACTTCAGCGCCACGTTCACCAAACAGACACTCAGACGCCTGAAGATCCTGCTAGCAGCAGTGAAAGTGAAGTGGCGGTCTTTCCCCCTGAAGTTGACTGATGAAGATAATCACATGTTTGACTCGTGGATAAAAACAGCGAATAAACATGCCCATTGATCAAACACCCAGCAACAGATGAGAATTTGTTGGGCGGAGGGTTCACACACACACAGAGACACACACAGCTGATGCTAACCTGATTACTGTATGTGAACCTGCTTCTTCCTGTTCCAGAGTCACTGAGCCCTGTGAGATCCTGCTAATGAAAGTGCCTTCCTCCACAAGATCCCCATCCGTATCGGTTTACATGTTCTCAGGGATGGAAAGCACAAAGTCACTCAGGACTCCTCTCTCTCTGTGTCTCTCTCTCTCTCTGTGTGTCTCTCTCTCTCTGTCTCTCTCTCTGTCTCTCACTCTCTCTCTCCTCTCTCTCTCTCTCTCTCTCTGTGTCTCTCTCTCTCTCTCTCTCTGTGTCTCTCTCTCTCTCTCTCTGTCTCTCTCTCTCTCTCTCTCTCTCTGTGTGTCTCTCTCTCTGTGTCTCTCTCTCTCTCTGTGTCTCTCTCTCTCTCTCTGTGTCTCTCTCTCTCTGTCTCTCACTCTCTCTCTCCTCTCTCTCTCTCTCTCTCTGTGTCTCTCTCTCTCTCTCTCTGTGTCTCTCTCTCTCTCTCTCTGTCTCTCTCTCTCTCTCTCTCTGCCTCTCTCTCTCTCTCTCTGTGTCTCTCTCTCTCTCTGTTCTCACACGTATACGCTCCGCCTCTCTGCCCTTTTTCGACAATAGACCGCCATTATCACGAGTATAGTGAAGTCCTTCTCAACGCCGGTCCGATTCGAGGCATTACATCAC
>OMNV01026677.1:94906-113376 GCA_900303265.1 Brotula barbata | reverse complement strand
TCACCCCCCCCCCCCCCCCTTTTTTCCCCCCCCCCCTTTTTTTTTTATTCCTTTTTTTTTTTTTTTTTTTACGCCCACCTCAGATGCAGCCAAATCTCTCCCCGGCCACATCTTTGATCAGCTCTCGCTCTCGTCTCTCCAAGGTTTCACCTGCGTCTGTTCGTTGGTTAGCAGGATTACTCAAAAAGTTACGACCCAACTTTGATCAAACTGAGCGCGGCACGACCCGCTGAGGAAGACGATGATTCGCCATGACTTAATGTTCATTTCTAAAATGATTTCCTTAACGTGGTACTGGAGTCACAATAAACAGGATAATAGGAATGAGATGCTGCGAAAAAGGATGAGAGAAAGAAACACTTTATTGAATGTACTTGAATAACTTTGTGATTCACAGCTCCAGTCTGATGGTGGGCTTCTTCATCACCTGTCTCATTATCCTGATAGCCGTCATGTTCATCTGCACTGTCTATTGTTGTTTTGGGGTGAGTATTCTCCACAGACACCAGCGGCTAACCTTTAGCGATCCACAGTCGATGTCAATCTTTGTGTGACTGTTCGACCTCTCTCTCTCTCTCTCGCTCGCTCGGTCTACACGTGTGTCCTCGGATCCAGATCTTCCCAGCCCCTTTGCAGACTCTCTCAAGGAGGATAGTCCAGTCCAGACTGAACAGCACCCTGGTGGGCGTCTTCACCAGCATCATCGTCTTTCTCTCTGCTTTCATCAACATTGTAAGAACATCCAAACCTCCTCTGACATCAGTCAGAACAGAACAAAGGATTCTCCGTACTAATAAAGATTATTTTATACTACTTTACTAAGCTGTATACGATACTTTACCACCCTTAACGTATCAACTACTCAGTGTAACTCTAAATGAACGCCCTGCTGTGGCTTGACCCACGTCTGGTGGTGTGTTAAGGGTTAGGGTGGACCCGGTGAAAGAACCACTTGCTGCTGTCTTGGTTGTCAGATAAATATTTATGCTGCCATCCCGATGTCACAGCACACGAGACTCATTAGAGATCAGATCGAAACTCATAAATATCCCAGTAATCAGCTGAATGACTTGTAAACATCAGTGTTTATTGATCTGTAACACGAGTGAACCAGATTCAGCTTCCAGCCAAGAATTCTATCACGTTGAGTTCTTCTTTTTTTATGAAAGAAAATACCCGACGTGATAGTGTGGAAATACTGTAGTAATGTTACTAGTAGTACCAGTGATGGTGTAAATGTCTCTTAAACAGCCTGGTCATAAGTTTTTATGAATGCAGATTTACTTAAGGGCCGGTTAAATGTGCCGTGTGCTCTGTGAATTCTCCTCACTTGGTGCCGTTGCCATGGTTTCAGTGCACTGCTACGCTCCAAGCTGTCTTAGCGTATAAAATAACCAACCTGATTGGGAATAATCCCCATCCCCTCCTGTTCAGTAACACCACGAAGTACAAATGTGATTCTCACCTATCTTTTGCTCTCTGTCTGACCTTTGACACCGTCAGTTCACGTGCAGCACTCACGACCTTCGGCGCTGCATCCGAGCGGAGCTCAACATCAGCCTGGACGCCGTGAACGCTTGCCACGCCCGAGTCCTCAACTACACCCTGTACTCCCAACACGGCGCCTGCGGAGACAGCTGGCCCATCTGCAGCTTCCCAGAGGTAGAGAAGACGCCGAGCATCGGGACAATATTTCTGAAATAACTCAACTTAGCAGAGCGAAGCGTTTGTAGACAAATGGAACGGGAACTGTTGTAAAACGGGGAAAAAGGTCAAACGTTCAGCTCAGAAGAGGTCAGATGCAGTGAAGCCAAACAGTTTGAAACATTTATGGAGGAAAAATGATTTTTTTTGTGATTATGGCCGACTTAGAATATTTTAGTGCTCCTTTGTTTTTGAAGACAGCGGACAGATACATGGACCTCCAACAGACCCAGAACAGACGGAATATAGTTCACATAATATTTATTTGATTTTTTACATTTTCATTCAACACTGGAAACTGGAAGTCGATCGTTTCTGTGTTAGTAACACAAATCATTTGGCTTTAAATTAAAAACTTTTTTTCCGGTTGCATCGTTGGTGAACGTGAGACAAACGAACAGCAGATCTGTGACCTGCAGGCAGAGAAACGAAGCGTGGCTTTTAGTTGTGAGAGGTGATTTATGGGATGTTCTACCCGACCTGACGGTGAAAACACTCGGCCTTTAGAATACAAACCTTGTCAAACGTCCGTTGAAGTCAGGGAGCCGCTCTAACTTCCTGTGCTTCTGTGTCCCTCAGTACTTCTCGTCCTGCGTCCTGCTCAGCCTGCTCGCCTGCTCCGTCTTCCTGCAGGTCAGCAGCCTCGGTAAGCTCTTCCTCATGCTCTTCATCGAGCTCCTCTACCTCCTCATTCTGGAGGTGCCTAAGGTCTGCCTCTTCGACAACCAGGACCTGCTCGTCATGGCCAACGCCATCGACGTCGTGTGAGTGTCCTCGCCGCTGGTGTTCGTGTGTGTTTTTGGCTTCTTGTGAGACGCTGATGGCTCCTAACTGTCGCACGTTCTGTTTCTCTCCTCACAGTGAGCACATGAACGGAACCAGGTGAGTTTGATGGCGACGTTAGTGAGCCGAGACGCGATCGTGTGACTCAAACTAACTGCAGTCTTATCGCCGCACTGACACAAATGTAACTAAATGACCCACCGGCCGCAGATGTTCAGGCAGATGTTCCTGAACGCATTTAGGTTTCTCAGTCTCTCCTGAAACTTTCGCCCCGTGTGTGAGCTGCTCTGCCTGATGTGTGTAAAAAATCCGTTTTGTGTCCTCCAGCTGTGTGGTGGACTCTAAAGTTCCTCTGAAGATCGTGACCCCGGTGGTCATCACCGTCTTCGTTCTTGCCCTCTATCTCCACGCCCAGCAGGTGGAGTCTACAGCCCGACTTGACTTCCTCTGGAAGCTGCAGGTGTGTGTGTGTGTGTGTGTCTGTGTCTAAGCGTTTCATTGTGACACGCCCTGTAAATCCCCTAAAGGTTTCCAGTCCTCCCACAATCATTCTGTAGGTTTTCATGGTACTAATCTGCTCCAATACCAGTAACTTTACAATATTTCCCTGTTTATTTGGAAAAAAAACACAGCATATGTCACATCTGGGAACATCATTTAGGGAAGTCCTTAAAGAGGACTCACCCAGATGGCATCATCTGATAAGTAATGAAGTCTTGGTCGTCCTTGATGGCGGCGTCAGAGAGGCTCGGGAGACGTCCTGGACCACTTTGTCGTCTTCTGTGATTCAGCGTTGATTTTTACTTTGTTATCTGTGTGAAAACTCGACCAGGCCACGGAGGAGAAGGAGGAGATGGAGGAGCTGCAGGCCTACAACCGCCGCTTGCTGCACAACATCCTCCCCAAAGACGTGGCGGCTCACTTCCTGCAGCGCGAGCGGCGGAACGACGAGCTCTACTACCAGTCGTGCGAGTGCGTCGCTGTCATGTTCGCCTCCATCAGCAACTTCTCCGAGTTTTACGTGGAGCTGGAGGCCAACAACGAGGGGGTGGAGTGTCTGCGGCTCCTGAACGAGATCATCGCCGACTTTGACGAGGTGAGAGCCGCCTGCCTCAGGTACCAGGTCTGGGTGGAGATCCAGGACCCTTTTTGAACAGGATTTCTGTCTTTACATTTCACTGTTCCAGCTTGATGGGAGACATGTCTCTGTCTCTCCTTCTCTCTCTTCCTCTGCCTACGCCTACCTCTTCCCCTTTCTCTCTTCCCACCTTTCCCCCTCTACCCCTACCTTGCTCGCTCGCTCTCTCTCTCTCTACACCTACCTCGCTCGCTCGCTCTCTCTGTTCCCCTACCTCGCTCGCTCTCTACCCTCGCTTGCTCGCTCTCTCTCTCTCGCTCTCTCTACGCTCGCTCTCTCTCTCGCTCTACCCTCGCTCGCTCGCTCTCTCTCTCTACCCTCGCTCTCGCTCTACCCCTACCTCGCTCGCTCTCTCTACCCCTACCTCGCTCGCTCTCCCCCCCCCCCCCCCCCTCTCCCCCTCCCCCTCCCCCCCCCGCCCCCCCCCCCCCCCCACGCCTCTGTCTATCTCTCTCTGAGTCGTTAAAAGTGTTTTTTCCACTCACCATCAGATCATCAGTGAGGATCAGTTCCGTCAGCTGGAGAAGATCAAAACCATCGGCTCCACCTACATGGCAGCGTCCGGCCTGAACGACTCAACCTACGACAAAGCAGGCCGATCACACATCCGCGCTCTGGCTGACTACGCCATGAGACTGATGGACCAGATGAAATACATCAATGAGCACTCCTTCAACAACTTCAAGATGAAGATAGGTGGGTACAACGACGATTCTTCCTACATGTACGCAGACGATCAAACAGATTTTAAATTCAACAGAAATTATTTCCCTCAGAAAAAAAAAAAAATTCTCTGTAAAATATAACAAATGTGTGCTGTTCTAGGTCTTAATATTGGTCCAGTGGTTGCCGGGGTGATCGGGGCCAGGAAGCCTCAGTACGACATCTGGGGGAACACGGTCAATGTGGCAAGTCGCATGGACAGCACGGGAGTACCTGAGAGGATCCAGGTACAGAACAAAGAGAGACAACTACAACAAGATTCAACAAGTCCTCAAACAAGGCTGAAACACTGAACCTGACTCCGGGTATCAGTGGAACAAGACAGAGTCAGATATGTTTTTATATTAATAAAAAGTATACATACATACCTCCACCAAGGCTGAAGACAAAAAGTGTCCTTTTCCAAAAACAAATATATAAGCGTGACAGGCGTGAAAACAAATGGACTCTTAGTAAACCTTTCACACAAAAACCCAGGCTCACATACGGTACGAGAACGATACAAAGAAAAACATACAAAGTCAAAATCAAATAACCAACATATTCAGAGTAAATTGTGCAGTGATTTGATTTTGTTTAGTTTGACAGTGGATTAAAACGTGTAGCAACGATTAAGACAATCTCATTTCTACTCACCTTGAATTTTCACTAAGTGAAATAATAAATGTCTAGACTGACATATTAATATAGCAGCATTTGGTTACATTTTACATTCTTCAAATGATCTTCAGTCTATTCGGGCCAAAAATGCCAATTTCTGCACAAGCTCGAGAAACTGCACATCACACATGGCTGCAGGTGTGATGTTAAACGTCTACCAAAGTTAATGGAAATTGTTAATTAAAAAGGCTATATTGGTTTTGCTCTATCAGATGGGGAAATTATTAGAGCTTAATAACTCCAAACTGCTTAGAAAGCAGATGGAAACCTGTAATTTGCTCCCATTTGCCTTCAGTGCAGCTTCTAAAACGGACTGAGCCAAAAGCAGAGCTGAAAATAAACAGGAGGTGATGTCATTCTTGATATGTAGTGATAGATATGTGGTAGAAGTACGCAAATCCTATAGCTGAAGTAACAACAATAAAATACTTATGGTCTACTACGCAAACTGCACGGTATTTGTATGCTATATTCTACAGTATTTTAGATTTACTACATAATTAAAACCCTGTGTGCCTGCTTTTCATGGTTGATCACTAAAAAAGGAAATAAGGTTACAGAGCAGGCAGGGGATGGAGGTACAAGCAGCAGATTTCCTTTTGAACCACTATCAATATTTAAATGTCACTCCACCTCTCAAATGTTTACTTGCGTTTACTTCCTGTGCTGCAGGTAACCGCAGACCTTTACCAGGTGCTGAGCTCCTATAACTACACAATGGAATACAGAGGTGTGGTCACGGTCAAGGGCAAAGGGGAGATGATGACGTATTTTCTCACCGGTGGACCCTCGAGCTAAGAGACACACAGGAAGCCTTGTGGAGCAGGCTCATGGACTGCACAGTGCTCACGGTGGACTGAGGACAGTTGTCTAATGTTGTCTTCGCGGCACAGACATCATCCTGTACGTACAGAGGGCACAAGAGAAAGACGAGGACACTCGTCCCCCAAGCTCAGTCCAAGTAGGAAACTGTGAGTGGGACGGACAAAGTCTTCTGAATCTGCTGTTGAGACCAAAGATGTCCAATGGGACGTGAAGGACAGAGTTAACCTGCTGCGTGAGTCAAATAAATCTGCTCTGCCAGAAAGTGAATTTGGTTCAGTCTTGCAGGACAACAAAGAACTTTATCTCTCTTCCTCTCTGTCCCTCTGAAGTGCACACAATATATTTACATGTAAAACACAGACACTGTTTTATGTGTACATATATCATCAATACGTATGTTTGTCCATGTCGTCATGATACAGGTACCTGCAAAATCTCTCAAGCGTGGGCACTCGAGCGTGGCAGCGCTGTGCGATCCGTCCTCTTATCAAAAGCCGATCACACGGATGAGCGTCTGATATGTTACTGCAACATTTGTCTGTGGATGAAGAGTGCGTTACGGGTAAAGAGGCCTCAGAGTTGAAGAACCGGAAAGAAAACGCTCATCAGTGTTTCGGTTTACAATCCGCTTCCTGCCTCATTCACACACTCCTAGGATATCTAAAACTCACACACACACACACCACTCACTGACCCAGCTTAGGATGTCAACAAAGAACTTTTTCTAATCTCGGACATTTTGTATTCCCTTTCGGAACGCCAAATCCGATGAGATATTTTAGATTCTATATTTTATACATGAATATATTAGAGAGCGATCTATGAGCACCAAGGTGTACTCTGATGTACACAATCAAACAGGCAGATCTATCAACGTCACAGTGGGATTTCAAAGGTCACGACAGGTGCAGGCCATAGTCATACTGTTTAGCTCCCACCAACTAACACCAACATGCCCCACAGTCTCTCAGTCCGTATACTTACATGCACGCTATGCGCCGATATTTGTCCGAAATGCAAATTATGCACAACTGTGAGACCCATACGTGGACGGAATAAATAGGATCGCGGCATTTTCTGGATATGTTGTATGTTAGTCCGCTGAAGAGAGAAAGTGCAGCAGGTTAGACTTTATGGAACATTCGTAGCCGATTAGCGATGTTTATATGCTAGAATAAATCAACTTACAATCACACGATCTACGGTCTGTTACTTAGAGGACACCGAAGTAGATTTATGTTGTAAGCCAATCAGATTACAATCGAGGTGGCGAGGTGCATGTAAACGTACTGACTGAGGCAAATATGTTAAGCCGTTTGATCACGATTCCTCATCAGGTCTCCGCGGCCAAAAGACTATTTTGCCCTGCAGTGCTTTCTGCTGTCCCTTGCAACGCTTCACAGATGGTACGACCCAATGAATGTCCAACAATCTCCAATGAGGCCTTTAATACGGACGTTAAAGCGATGATGCGTCCCTGTGAATAGGGATAGACGAGCCCATGTGGAAATGTTTTTATCTTCTTTTTCCTTCTTATCAGAGCAGCTTTCTGCAGTATTACAACGTAACTTTGCATGTGATTGGACTTGTCTTTATCTGGCTGCTACTTTCAGTGACGTAACTACAAAACTGGTCCAGGACCAGCGTCCACAGTATGTGCCTGGACCGAGAGTCAAGGTTTTAACTGGTAAAGATTTATCTAAAGCAATATAAGACATTTGATTAAAGCAAAAGAGAGAGAAACGTGACACTCAAGCTGCGTTCACATTCCAGGCCGAGGTTTCACAAATCTGATTTTTAATTTTATTTTTTTGCCTTTGAGACGCAAATCTGATTTATTTTTCCACAAGATGCTGAGTTTCTAATGATGGATAGACTAGGATTTGTACATTTGTTAGATATTACTGTATATGAAGAACTTCTAACAAGCTACACTGGAAGGAACAAAGGCACAAATGTCATTTTGTTGTTTGTTTGGATCAGATTTAGTGGGGATTTATTTGTTTTTGTTTTTTCTGAGTTGAACGTGAGCGTACGTGGCCTTTTAGTGCAGCTGTGTTCAGGTCACTTACAAACCAAAAACATCAGAATAGAGCATAAAGACCTAGAATGTGAAGGTAGCTTTGGACCGGCTGTTAAGAGTTTGGACTGTAACTCAGACAGGACTCCTCACTGTACTGCTGCAGCCAATATTTTCAAACACCACTACGAAACTTTTGGTATATTTTCAGTTCAGTGCCATCCTGCGCCCCATGAGCTATTTTTTTCACTGTTTATTGTCTATGTAAAGGAATGTGCCATTATCAAACACTAGAGTCTAGCGAGGTGATTCACAGAGCAGTCGGGCTTTTGAGCTCCTACTTCCCACCTCGGATATGAGGGGTGCAGCTATACGGTGCCTGAGTGGATCCTAAAGCAGCTCTGAGAGACGAGGCAGTGTCTTTTCAGAGGCCAAACCGTGGGTTGTTTTGTTTTCATGTCGAACACTATGCCCTTTTTTACATTACAATAAACTGCTGAAATGTTTCACAGGTAAAACTCGAGTTCATCTGATTCCTTTCTATGTTTCCTGCTCACTGGGGGGGTTTAGAAAGACTTTTTGAGCTGAGGAGTCCGATTAAAAACAAACCAGAGTTAAATAAATAAAAGCTCATCTGTTTTCTTTTACTGGACTTTGGACAGAGGGTGACGTAATGACAAAACCCCGTTTGTGCTATTATGCAAGGACAATGCTGGAATGCTGGATGCTAATGTAGATCTCCAATAGAGGGCAGCAGTGCTACATTTGGTTTACATATCGGACCTCTCCATTGAACTGATGATTATTACTGATACAAGGAGATTTAAACAATACGCTAATCTGCTGATTAACATTTACAAAGTCTCCTTAGCCACTACATCAATATCTGGGTAGCACTTCACAAATGTTCAAAATTATATTAAAATACAGACATAACAGTTTAATTCATTCAGCATAAATGGAGTCAAGCTGTATTTGGGGGAACAAAAGACCACTCCGCTGCAGGCTACAACTGCTATGGAATTTACGCAGATTTTCTCAGTAGAATTCAAGCAATTCAAATAAGGAGTGAACAGACTCCTGTGAGCATTGGACTTAATGATTCTGACCTTTTCAAAGAGCCAACCTGTGAACCCTCTGGATAGAGAAAAGCCCAGACGGTGTGGGTTTTAACGCAGTTCAAATCGTGCTGTAAGTGGTTGACATTTGTGTCTGTCTGTCTCACTCACACACACACACACACACGGGGGGGAAAAAAACAACATACAGTTATTCATTTCTCATCTACATCTGGAGGAAATTGCCATTCTTCACAATGAGGCTAACACAAATAATTAAATTAAGAACAGACTTTTGCCATTGGTTGTAAAATAAAAAGTGCTGCCTGAAAAGGATTTTGCTGCCTCCGAATTATGAGGCAATCTGTTGATTGTTGTTTCTCCAAAGAAAAATGGGAGTTAGGGAAAATAAAACTACACTCAGCAGTTTTGCATTTAGCGAGTGAAACATCTCACCACATCCTAGGGGCTCGCAGCTCTAAGGGTTGGTAAATGTTTAGCTTTGATCTCAATCCTTTTTTTCAGAATTTAGCTTTTTTTGCAAGTACAGCAACAGACGATCTCTCATCCAATGTCTCATTAAACCCTGACAGTGAGATGATGAAAAGACCAAATGACTGTTTTAATGAATAACGGATATCATTGTAATGGTAATGACTCCGATGTTTTTCGTGTGCAATGCTCCAATGCTGAGTGCAGAGATAATGAATCCTAATACATGACCGCATCCATTTGTCGTGGACCGAGGTGGATCCAATCACTTCATGCTGATCAAACGTGATACGAAATTTACAAACATCTGGCTTTGTCTATGCTTTGAAGGGAACATTCCAGATGCTTTTCATTACAAAATTCATTTATTTTTGGAATTTCACAGGATATTTTCAGCGTTAAATATTTTGTAAGCTTAGAATTACCAATAAATCTAACGTTAGAAGCAGTACAACCTCACACTTTAAACATCACATTCATTTTCCACATTTCACTTTCACCATTTTGCATCCAGTCGGAGTTGTTATGAACAGAGCTATGAGGTCACGTAGGTGCGGTCGGAGAACATTCAGAGGAAGTGATGAATCATAGGCCTGAAGGGTTACAGCAGCGCCAACACACATCTGTAGTGTCAATTCCAGATGCATAGAGCACTGCTGCGAGGCCTCAATGTTCTTTTTCTATCGAGACTGCTGTTATCGCAGAATGTCCACTGAGACATAGAGAATTAAATATCTTCAAACTTCGTTGACACAGCAGGCCAATAAATGGTTAACGTGAACAAATTAAGGCGGGTTACAATCCTGCACGACAATCTGCAGCCGATTCATGGGTGTAAATGGCGCTCGTGCGTACTCACTAAAAAACCGTGTCGAGGTTTTGATCCTGCATATTGTATTTTGGCCGTTCCCTATGTATGACCTCAAAACGCTGGTGTACAGAAGTGACCATTTCTCAGCACAAGAATCTTCCTACAACTCAACAAATGCAATGCAATAGTTGAAATATTAATTGCTTGTTAATGGACAGAACGCGCAAAATTTTTTAAGTGGTAGACACAACAAGCTCTGGATCGACAGCTCAGTGGGAGGAAGACCTCACCACAGGTAGTGCAGGAGATGCTGACCGCCTCCGGGCTTGACAACACAGCTATGCAGCTTCAATGCCGTGAACACAGAGCAGTTTATTAATAAAGTCACTTGACAGTAGCATACGCTTGAGGCTGTGTGGGCGATAGAAGTAGGATATGAATGCTAACAGGCTGTGTGTGTGTGTGTGGTTAAGTATGAGAAATGTGCCAATGTGCATAGAAATCAGAACAATTATAAAAACAATAAAACATTTATAAAGAAAATCCTGTAAAAAGCCTTCAATGCTCAATCACTCTGTAAATAAATAACTGACTTTACGGTCTGCAGCGTGTAACAAAAAATCTGCAAGATAAAACAAACATCAGATGTTGACAGTAGACAAGTCGCGCACAAACACACAAGGCAGCAGCATTGCATAGTCGTCAGGCAACGCCTGAACTATGGCTGTGCTGAAAAGTGAGTATCTTTGAAAAGGATCAGCGAGGAGCAACGGCTCCCAAAATCATTCCAGTAAGGTCCAAGAAAGAGTCAGGAACGGCGTCCAGTCCTCGACAAAGTTCAGAGACGCGACCGCCACCGTCGGACCGCTGTTTTAGTTCCTGCACGGAGCCGTGGTTTTCATTCGGAAGCTGGCGGGTCTTTACTGTCTCCTGTATTTCCAGGAAATGAGCGCATGAAGGCCGGCGTGCATTTTGTGTGCGTCAGACGTTGTAGTCCGGAGCTTTGCCAAGCGGCTGCCGTAGTCTGATCTGCAGGGTCATGAAGGCCCCCACGGCCACGTGGAAGAGGATCTGCCAAAAGTTCCTCAGTTCGTACAGATACATGTTCGAAAGGCAGATGAGCGCAAACGCCAGGAAGGATTTACTGTTCCTCCACACGGAGAAATAGGCAAACAGGTAACACTGGAAGGACAAAGCAGAGACGAACGCTGCAGGCTTTTTGACTGACAATGACCAGTGACACATTTTCATTATTAATGTCCTTCACGGGACAATAAATCTGCTTGCCGCCTAAAAATCCAGGCTTGATAAAAAATTTTGTCTCCTGTCAGTCTTATCAATTTGTAGTAGTCCCTTTGGTATTAGGCCTGGCACAACGGAGCTGATGAAAATGTTAGAAGCGGGTAGTGAGGTGAAAGGCACTGAGCTCTGCTAATGTTAGTCTATCTGACAAGCTGCTGAGACGGAAAGTGCAGGGCTGTTAGTCACCCAGTCAGCCGATGATGGGCTGCTCTTACTGCAGACGATCACTTACCTGATACAGACAGGCCGCTGTGCCCAGGAAGAAGGCAATCACATAATTAAAGTCTTCATCGTCATTCTGCAGGCACGAAGAAAAAGACAGAAAAGGGTTATTTTTCACCATTTGTCATCCACGTCTCGACATTGAGAAATAAACAAGTAAATTTAGAACCGTCTCCATTTCAGTTTTCTCATTTGACCACAACCTTCAGACTGATCTAACAGACAGAATGACATTGCATTACAGTTCAAAGGAATTTCAAACTTCCGCTCTCGGTATAAAGCGGCCATATAAATGCTGCCAAGTGAAGGACAGACTGTTCGCATCAACTCGGTGACTTCCTCACCTGTAGCACGCTCTCTATAGCGTGGACGCCTCGCAGCAGGTTCAGGCCTCCACACAGGACGCTGAGCACACAGGACACAATGCCAGACAGAGTCACCGGCTCCAGCATCTGAGTGGGCGCTGGAGGAGAGCAAGGACACGATTCTAAAGGCTCAGCAAATAATCAACTGTTGCCATAAGGTGCCTGCAAAGGAAAATCTGCTTATACACAAAAATAATAAACCTAGGACAGAATATGAAGGGTAAAAGTCTGAACAGTAAAGAAAAGGCGAGCAGCATACATTATTTATAATGCTGGCATTGTTATCAAAGTACTGTGTCACTATTATCTGATTAGAACAGTTAGTCCCACAGGACAAAATGATTTATGTTCTCTGAATGTGTAGACTGGCATCGGCGACGAACAGGAGGAAGCGCAAAGCTGTTGTGAAGAGAAAAGCAGGGGAAACAACCAACAAGGACTAAGTGACCCAAGGTGGCATTTCTTAGCCGAGGGGCAGCTGAGGTGTGACGGTGCCTTGCTTCCTGGAGCGACAAATGGTGAAGGGGTGCCTCCGGTCACAGGGTAATAGTTGGTACCGTTTGACTGATCAAGTCGACACGAATGAAAGGGCGCACACAACACAACGATATCTGACCACCAGACAGTATCCTCCAGCCACTGGGTTACCACTTAATGAGGTAGACCTGTACAGTCTAACACGATCCAATACATGACAACTGCCCGGCAACAGAGATTGCCGGACAGTTGTCATTGGATGTTTTGGGCAGCCTTCACACACTAGTGTCCTGATATTTTTCTGAAAAATCTTGACTTTTTTTTTCTTTTTTCTACTCAATAGCCATGTTTCCATTTGCATTTTCGTGCAAAACATATGCAAATTTTCAACAAAAGTCAACAAATGCAAAATTGCTCTGTGTCCAATAAAAGTGATGAACGTTTGCTTTTCTCATCCTGCCACAGTGAGATCAGAAGTAAACATGGAGCTGCTTTCCACCATCTGGTAGCCATTACCGAATTCATAATCATTATATCCTCAAATCTGTCTGTCTGTGTTTCTTGCAAACCAAATGTTTGGGTTACATGACAGATGCAGCCATTGGCTGAGATCAGACCTGAACTGTTGATAGCAGAGCTGAGTGACCCAATTACAGGCAGTTGCCCCAATATTTCATTTTCATCTGGAGCATACCACTCGGTTTTACATGTGTATCTGCTAATAACTCCTTGTTAAATCATTATGTTGTTGTTTTCCATATTTGTTGTAACTTTTGTCTCTGATTAAATGCAACAAAATCACAGTCACCACAAGTCTACACAGAACACAGTGGGTGTAAACATCGCGACCGTCATAAATGTGTTACCTTTAGAATTTTAAGAATTTTGTTCTGGGTTTTTTGGGGAAAATTTGCTTTATTCTATTTTGCCCATAAGGCAGGTGAATGTAAACTCTAGTGGTGACTGAATTCTCCAGGCCTGGGGGCAGCAAAACAGCACCAAACTGTGATGAAGGCTGACATGTAGTTGTAAAGTTGGTGTTGTGTTGTTAGTTGCTGTGATGTTTGCAGGGTTGTCACTCCTTAAGTGAGCAGGAGAGCAACAACAGCATTGAATGAATTGAATTTACTTTATTGGGATCAATAGAGTAAATCTTATCTCTTATCTTATCTTCAATTCAAGGACCTGAGTTTTTTTAGATGATTTTGGATACAATTTGTTTACAGGTTTCTGAGATGTGCTTTGATGAAGTCATTGTTCACACAAACAGATTCTTAAGAGAGTCAGACACCAGACTTTGCAGACCTTTTTATAGACCTGAGCACCTCTTAGACGCCAAACCTGCAAACTCAATCTTATCTGACTCCAATTAGCTTTAGAGTAACTCATTAGCCCAGAGGTTCACTTAATTCTATTCCAAACCTAAGAGTGTTTAAATGGTTGATTCATTATTGACAAGCATGTTTTTTTCTTTGTCAACATTTAGATTAGATGGTGTTCTTCTATCTTTGTGACTAAGACCATATCTGCTGTTAAATTAATGCAGAAATCCAAGGAATCCAATTTGTCTCGCAACTGCAGATTTGATCACATGTCCCACTGCAGAAAAGATGAACCATGGCAGACATGAGGGGTGATCTACAGAACTTTTGGCAACAGTCCATTTAAAATGGCTCTATTCCTGTGCTGAGAGTCAACTGTCATCCAGAATGCTTGCAATGAGGTAAGAGCATCAACTGTAGTACTATTCCTGTACCCTCATAATGTGAGGCCCTGGTAATATTGCATTATGAATGGTTGCTTAGTAATGGACTAGAATGGGGCATGGATGAAGAATAGAAAAATGATTGAAACGCCTCTGCGTGTTATCCAGCTAGTCCTACCTATGCCCTTGTACTTAGAGGGGGCGTGCAGTGAGAATCCATTGATGGAGCGCAGATCCTCAGGGGAGAGCTGATAGGGCGGTCGCAGCTTGATCTCTGTCTGCATGTCAGCCAGGTTGATCTTGGTGGAAAGTGAGCGGGGGCTGTTGTAGCGCTGCTTAGTCTTCTGGATGAAGGTGTCTGATGCAACACAAATAAGACAACAATATTAAAGTCAGAGCTTGTTTGAAGCTGGATTAATTATGGCTTTCTTTACTTAATTTGATTCCTTTTCCTGAACAATGTTTTTTTAAACAGAAGCCCTGTGAATCCAGTTTTCTCCATTTTCCTTGCATTTTCTGGTGTCAACTTTCTATGTTTATTTACACAAACTGGGTACCTTTAGCTGGATTAGCCTTCTTACTACTATCTTTCTTATAAATCAATTAAAGTCTATAATGTTGTCGTGTGACACAGAACTGCCTGCAGTGTTTCCTCCGCAATGTCAGGTGTGGTATAATTTATGATGAGACTTTATGATAAGTTCTATACAAAGATGGTGTGAAAACTAAAAACCAGTTGAATGACTTCCAACAAAAACACCATGAACATTTTTTTGTGTTGCTTGCTTTTTTTAAACAACAAGAGTTAAGGATTAGCAATTTAACATAGCAACAGTCATATATTACCACATCTATGCTCAGTGTACCTGCAAGAGTAGCTCCTTATATTTGCCTCTAGTAAAATTTCCCTGGGAGGCTTTCACTGTCATGTGTCACCGATTTGCCTCTTAATGAAATGCGTGTAACTTTGTGGAGTTGTATACTTTTCTTTTAGCAGTGCTTTGCATGAATGTGACATTTTTACATCTACTATTTAAATTTCAATAACATAATAATAATTATAATACAATAAGTACCTATTGTAAACACATGGAGAGTGTATATCATACTCTCTATATATATTTATTCTATGTATATATAGAAGGAGAAACATATATAATAGCAATAGCAACAGAGCAAAATAAACCGACACAAATTTCAAGTACAGTTGCTTACTCAAAATGGAACATGTCATGCCCCGGCCCCTAGGATTGTTAAATGATAGTGGGGGAGAAAAAAATAAATACAATTTTTTTTTTTTAAATCACACTGCGACTTTTGTTTAACTGGCATCAAAATGAGAGATGTTCAAAATGTTTAAGTAAGCTTACACACACCACATAAAGGACTCACCAAACTCAATGAAGGAGTACGGCCGTACAGCGCTACAAATTCGTTTGGTGTCATACGTGACAATAAACTCCTTCTGGAGCTCATCCAGGAAGCAGAAAGCCAGCACGTTGGGGTAATTTGCGGTGCACACCATCAAGTAACCGACACCCAGTGAGCTTGTGAAGCTGAAACACACAGTTAATTTGCATTTATGTACTGCACTCTACCGCACTCATCATACCATCATGCACCACACATTATATAAAAAAAAATTTAAAAATCCATTAATTCTTTTCAATACTGATGAAAAGGGACAGACATCATAAAAATACATAAATACAATAATACAGACTTCATGGCTCAATAAACACATTATCTCATCTACATTAATAAAAACTATACAAATATTTTTGCATAATAGACGAATGTCCCTATTATCAGAATAGCTCAGGGCACATTTGAGGGGAAGTGGATCACACCAACATCTCAATTAACGTCAAACATAAGGTCAACAAACAGTGCAGACTGAGGAGATGAATACTGAGGAAAAGACAGAAGCACAAAAGTGAGAATGGCTTTGATGCCTGCCTGTCACTTGGAACTTTGATGAGGAGGGGACACTTTGCTCTCCAAGATTAAATGGTGGTTAAAATAACCTCGACAGTGGAATAATAACCCACACAACCTCTAACAGTCCTTTCACATCACCGAGTACATTAACGTGTTACTTTGTTCTGACCTTCAATGTCTTAATTCTCTTCTTCAGAGGCTCGTGGCCCTCCTTTAGCTCTAATCAAAGACGGCTGTTGTCATTGGAGGACGCTGTCTGCTCACAGATGGCCGATTCTGGGTTTCTTTTGAGCTGTTGTCCTCTGTCTTAATTAGGCTAATTAGCTCATAGCAAACTGCGCTTGAGAGAATTTCAAAGTGTTTGCTCAAGCTCCAGAGGGGCTTTGATAAACAGTTTGACAACTTGGATAATGACCTTGCTGTGAAAACATCTACATTAAAATTTAATTTATATTTTAAATTTTACATTAAAAGTATCAGCCATCAGAACTGTGTTAAGGGGTCACGTGGAGACCTGTCATTTCCAGAGTTTGCCCATCAGCTGGTGATGTTAGAGCATTAAAATGAGGCAACTAACTACTAACTAACTAACTTAGTTGTTCGTTGAAATAGATGTGTTTATCAGAAGTCTACAAACTTTTACACAGTTTCCGAACTGTTTGGTAAAATACTATGACCATTATGAATGACTTACTTGACATTGTACTGTCCAGTCCTGAGTGTGCAGCGGTCAGGAAACTGACCGAGTTTCTTAGAAAGACCTTTGAGGTGCCTCTTGGTCTCCTGTAGCTCTTTGTCTTGCTCATAGTCAGTGGATGCAGAGAGAGGCAGGCCATCCCCTACCCTTACCACTGAGGCAAAAAACACCATCGACATCTTACAGCTCTGTCACTCTCACTCAAGCACTGCAGAGACATAGAGACGAAAGAACAAGTCAGAAACAGGTAAATACTAAGGATGAGACAACAATATATTCTACGGTATATAATAGCAAAATACAACACTCTAAATAAAATATTTGAATAATATAACTTTCTCTTCTTCAATATATGGTGCACAATGTCTATGTTTTTGTTGTTGTTCATTTTAGTTATGCAGAGTAAAGTAGAAAAACATCTCTATGCAGCTCGTATGAGTTTGCATGAAAACCAGAACGTTGACAATATGTATTGAATATTTATTTATAGAGTTCCAGTCAGACACAAAGGCTATTGTATGTGCTTCACAGCTGCATAAATGACCTAATTTAAAAGACAACACTGGAAAAGCATGAGAACGCATAATTACAACACACTTGACAGTGCGCGTGCGGTTTGTGTCAGCACTATGGAGAGCTCCTTAGACACAGAAGCATCGCGTTTTATCGCGAGAACTGTGTGCACGTCTCCTCTTCGTTCATTTTTAAATTAAATTAAATTGAAAGCAGATTCAAAACCGTTTCAATATTAATGTTAGCTTTTCATAACTTGAAAAATTATACATAGGTATTTACCTGGTAAAAAGCCTCTTACAATGTAAGAGCCCTTAATCAGTGAGGGAGTAGCGTAGCTTTACTAGCATGTAGCCAACAGAAGTATTCGCTAATTTCACTTTAACTAATTCAGTAGAATTCATGGTGTTGGTAACCAAGGGAACTTATTCCTAATATAAAATGTTACTTTCGTAGCAGCAATGACATTCAGTCCTGCAATAAGACAGCTAAACTACACAGCTAGCTGCGGTTAGCTCGTTCACATTTCCTATCTGTGTTAGCTAGTTAGCTAGGTACTTTGCTTGTAAGACAGTCAGGATGACGTGAGAGAACTCCTGACTGATTGAGAAGGTCACTGAATTCTTTGATACCTGGTGAGCGGGTGTAGTCTCATTGGAAAATCAGTCCGGTAACGGCGCAGATTGAAACAGCTGACAACCCACAGCACTGATTCACATTACGTTTACGTGGCTGTTTCGCTGTGGATTGTGGGTAAAAAGCTCCCATCAGCATCGCAACAAAGCACAGCGATGCTGCTTGTTGGCATGTGCAGACAAAGTGAGATTGAAACTCAGTCCGCCACTGGGGGACATTTGAGGAACGTTCGGGGTCCCTGAGTTTCCCACGAACCCCATCAATCTCATTTTTATTAAGAATGAATTGGAGTTCTGCGTCTTCATCCATTAGAAAATATTCTGCCTGAATTAATAACACACAAATATTGGACTCTCATGTTAGTTTTCACTTGTGTTTATTATCAAATTGTTCCGAGA
>OMNV01026677.1:34406-94659 GCA_900303265.1 Brotula barbata | reverse complement strand
ATCAAGTTTGAAAAAAGTTTATTATTTAGTTTATAAAGTTAATATATAATTATTATTATTATTATTATTATTATTGTGAATTTTTCAGATTTTGAAACCACCTTCCTGGGGCCTCAAATGCCACTTTTCTGCTGAAATCCAGTTTTAAATTAGACATGATCTGATCTAATTTACAGAATGTTAAGGTTACAATTAAAAGAAATCACATCTGCCTCAAACTTGCCCACTTTAGTGGTCAAGAAACATGGGAACTTTTATCTTTATTTTTTTTAAACAGTGTAGGAAATCACCAATGGCTCGATGAAATGAAAACAACACAGAGACAGTTAGCACAATTCATTCATATCCATGCAATCTCCTCAGAGCCCCATCAACATGTCAGCCTGGAGGGACCTCGTCTCTCCCCTTGTGGCGGTGTTTGTCTGTGTGTGAGAGAGAAACAAAGAGTGGAAATGGATGACAGATGTCTGCCGTTGCTGACAAGTTGATAAATAGCCACAAGTCTAGGTGATGGTTTAATGCCGAAAACGTCAGGAAGACGGTGTCGTCATTCACCGAGGTTCAAATGCTTTCAGCAGCGTTTCTGTTGCTGAGTATGTCATCATTATATGTTTCAACTTTAAGCTCGGAGATTTTGAAAACTGTGACATACTTAAAAATACACACAGAGCACTCTCTTGAGTCTCCAAACACACAAGTTCTGCTGCAGAATTTTGAATTAATACAGGAAATGATTTTTAGCTTCTTGACTTGGATGGGAATTTTTAATATTTATATTAATTATGAATCAAATCAAAGTGTTGGACAAGTTGAGGATTGCTTGCTCCCCTTGCTTTCTACAAATACAAGAAAAATCCAAAAAACCTTAACATGAAGGAAAAAAAAGTGAGAATCCTCAGGAGAGGCAATTTAAAGACAAATTTTCTCTCCTTGAATGTCCAGGTGTGCAGTAGAAACCGCATGAGGGATAAATTAATATTGGAAAATAACATGAAAAGAGCACTTGAGGCCTGGTTTAGTGGATTCAGAAGACCACATAGATGCGGTCAAAGTCTCGACGAGAGTCAAGAAGAGTTCTGATCCAGAATTTCAAAACAGAGAGGGTTAGGGTTGAGGTCATAGCATCCAACTGAGATGTGGTGGGATACATTACATATAGAATACTGAGTATGAAAGAAGCTTCTGTCTGACAGTGTGGCGCATTATGGATCCGTGAAAAGGAAGCTCTTCACTCCCGATAGATCAGATCCTGCCTGCAAAGGATTCATACAAGCAAGTCAGTCTGTGGGCGTATTTGATGTCATCATCCAATGTAGGAGGTGATGACTGACTGACATGCAGCAGGCCAGGAAAAAAAGGTTTTGTATAATATGAGGCCTTTAAAATAGGATTTTTACAGCTAAGAGGCTACATTCAGATCATCATTCAGATTTCTTTTAAATCCAGTATTACTCACAACACCAGATGCCTTCAGTGTTTCATACGCGATCTAAAAAGACAATATGTTCCTCACTGTGTCAGTGTGCTGAGAGTAAAAAGGCCATATTTGATGAAATGCGATCAAATCTCCCAATGGGAAATGGGGTATAGAGCATCTTCAACACGTGGAGAGAGGATTAAGGGTTTGATCACTTGAGACACATTGAATACACTGAATAGATGCCTGATCTAATCAGATACTGATGTGAATCGATATACAGGCTGTGGCTGAGGCCCTTAGGTCTGTACCTTAAAAGGCATCTCAAGTAAACATAAACAGACAAACACTTTGCATTCACTTGCAGAGGTGTCAACTGTTTTTAGTCTTATAATCAAGACAGTAGCAGTAATCCATTCAGATTTTCAATTGTTAATGTCAGCAGACAATCAATGATGAGCATTGGACTGTTTCATTGTGAGACTGTGATGGATTTCTCTATAATTTACCAATTTCAGCCAGTGATCATTAAACGCATGATGCCCCGCTCACTGCTGACTGACAGCTCTATTGAAGTGCACAGAGAGCGAGCGTATGGATCCTCCACAAAGGGATGTAAATCATTTTGATCAATGCCTCGTGAGAAAAGAAAATCTTTAACTCTCCCAGGCATAGTCGCAGCTCTGTCAGTTTCTTTGGATTAGTTTATTTCAATGTCTTCATATTGATCATGCGGCACAAAGTAACAGGAAGAACCAGCAAATTCAAAAAGAGGATGCTGGTTGTCTAAAGATGTATTTTAAAAACGCCATACGAGCAAAGCTTGTGCAAGGAAATGGACACAGAGGAGCAGACGGTGAGGTAGAGGACGGCCTGCAGATATTCGGAGCAGATGAAAACACAATTACCCATAAAGTGGAGATGGATTTTGTTAAGGGTACTTAAGTCCAAGCAGACCTCGACTTTGGATTAAAAATGCAATGCCCTCCATTGCTTATGTTCATTTTCTACAGGTTAAAATCTTTGTCCCCTAAAGAAAACCCACAAAAAAGCAACGCTTCCATCCATGAAAAATGGCTCCAGCCGCTTTAAAATCCTTTAAAGTGAAATTGGGATTGAGTGGGCATTAATCAGCCGACTATAGCTCAAAACTGCATGCATCCTAGCAAGAGCACTTATTCTAAGAATGACCCAGAGACTACAAAACTGAACAGAACTTCACTCTCAAAGTCACACCTACGCTATGACTCAACCTTCACTTTGACTTTGGAAATCTGACTCAAATTTAATGTAACTGGTGCAGAATCAGGGACCCTGAGTCATAATATTTACCATGCACGGAACGCTGGAAATGCCTTGACGTCACTGGGTCACATTTAGATCCTGTGCCATTTTCCAGTCATTTGTCATAATAAATACCATCAGTGTCAAATCTGCTGAATGCCTCTCGTGGCCCATTTGTTTCCCCTGAGAGATGAAGCGGTGGGACAAATGTCAAAACAAATGGCCACAAAAATTGCTTTCGCCAGGACTGTCCATCATTCTACTGACCCCGCAAGGTCAACTTCTATTTATTGTTGTGCGTCAACATCTTTGGTTGATGTCATTGGACCAACATACATTCCCACGCTGCAGGGACATTCGAAGTGCTGCGTTTCTGCACATTTTTGACGTTCCATCACTCCATGATTTCCATTACCACTCATTAGTTGTGTAATAAGTGAAGAAACCTTGAATTAAACTTGCCAGCATTAAGCAGAAAGTGCTGACTGCAGCTTTGCAAACTTTTAATATAAAAATAAATAAGTTATGTGGATTTCTTGCAGTTAAGCAGTTAACAATGGGCACTTTTTTTTTATTGAGTTCAATTTTATAGAAATGTTTCTAAGTTATATCAGGTTGCACTCTGGATACATCTGCATAAATTGATACCCAACTCAGACAGAAAATTGTCAGGGAAATGAAGTTATAGTGACTTTTAAAATCAGATGTTCTCTAGAAAATATGAAGATTTGTGAAATGTGGTATATATACAGAATAAATACTGGGTTACTGAAGTGAAAAGGCCCATTAAACATATCCAAGTGGAGTCAAATAGAATCCAAATTCAAATTTCTTTTTTGGCCAAGTATGAGTCATTCAAAGGGTGTCTTGGTCCTGTGGTGATTCAGTGCTGAAGGTCACGGGGTCAGAGATGCGCTTTCCCATCCTCTCGCGCTGCTTCCCTTCTGTAAGGAAGTTAATGATCATTTGAAATGGACCTGAGTGATGAATGGTGATTAAAAAGCACGTGGACAAAAAGAGCACAAAAAGTAGCGATAAGACATAAAATTTCAGTTTGGAAATCTTTGATTTTAATTCTTTTTTGAATCTCACAAGTTCCTTACTGCAAGGGGCAAACCTGTACATATGGCTGGGCACAGAAAAATCAACAAAGGCAACAATGACTTCTTGGCATACTTTTGAAAAATTCCCACACAATATGGAACTTTGGGATAAGAAAGAGGTGGTCCTTTAACTTACTGAAGAGATGTGATGTCACTATGGTGAACCTAAAGAAAACAAATGGACAGCGTGCACACATTTCCCAGCGACACGTCAACACCAAATGCCATAAAATTTCCTTCCAACTACTTTTGCTTACTGGAAATGTGACAGTCACATTAAACGATACACACAGAAACGCTGTTTGGTGCCAGCCAGAACATTTGAGACCACAAAGTCCACGATGTTCATCTTTGTTGGGAGAAGAGTCAGTAACATTTTTTTATTGAATACACACTGAAGCGAAAGAAACTAAAATGGAGGACAATCAATTGTTTTCTTGGGATACAAATGTAAACAACAATTAATTTGGTGACCGAAAGGCTCAAAATTATCCAGCTGGAATGCAAATTACAAAAGAAGAATTTCCCTCTCATTGTGTTTCGCTATCCCTGAGAACCGTAGTCATGAAGAAAGAAGTGTTGGATGACAAAACATGTTGAGCTACCGATAAGCCTTTCAACATTTAAATTGGCCCGAGCGTGGGAGCTGAAATGAAACAGTGTTAAATTGTCACACAGGTAAGGATAACAGCCGTGGTGCATGCAGAACATGAAATCGACGCTTTGAGAAAGAGGGAAAGGATGCGGGAAATTTACTATGTAGTCACAGAATGCATGGGAGAGCACGCCGACCTAACCGAGGTCAAAGTCTCACCGAGACAGGGAGACACGACCTGAGACTATTGCTACGTTTCCATTCAACTATTTTACACAACTTTTTGGAATATTGAATAGAAAAGGCTCCACAGAACTGGCAAAAATGGAATGGATTTTTCAAAATGCACAAAAAAAAAAAACGTGTCTGAGACGGGTCATCTTTTCTTCGATAAAATGATATCTGGTAAGACTCGGATGGAAACATTTGCTGAATAAATAAGGTCATGTGACATCCCTGTTTCCATTTTAGACATACAGTAGCTGCAACGTAAAAACAGGCATCAGCAGAATGAGAAAAAGGTAATATGGGATGGAAAACAGCAGCAAATGCGTGCAATTACCAGGAGCGGAGGACCTCAGAGGTGAACCAAGGATACGGCTCACTGTGGAGGAGTCCTTTTAGTCCAACATCACCTCATACATATAATATGGACCATATTTTCAACGCCAAAACATATTCTTCAACTTCTGTCTCTTCAGAGTTTTAACTCGTTCTATGTGGCTAATTTGCAGTTTCTTTTTGGGCTACTCTAAATATTTTCTTGAATTCTCTTTGAAATCTGAATGATAATGTTGTAAATGAAGCAGAAATGATGCTTCTGGCTACGGTGACATTAATTATACAACAGACTGGGCGCCCTTCAGTGAATGACTTCATAGTCAGTCCATGAATAGAGGAAAGGGGGGGGGCAGGATATTGTTTTGAATTCATTATTCTTTCAATTGACAAAGGGACACTGGGCATTTTTATTATCAACATGCATTATGGTAACTTCTCCCATGCTTATTTAAATGAGCCCTGTCCTTGCTGAATGTTCCCTCTGCTGTGAGTATGGTTTGAAAAGTATGAAGCAGGTAAATAATAAAAGGGGAACACAAACACGCATACACACAAACACACACACTCATTTTTGGCATTACACGTTCCTATTTGTTGTTTTTTCCCTTTCCGTGCCTTAAAGGAATCCCAAGGGCACCAGGCCGGTTATTCCATACAACCAACATTATCGTTTCCAGCCTCATATCGCTTTAGATTTCAGCAAATCTAATGATTTTAA
The DNA here is from genome assembly GCA_900303265.1 of Brotula barbata. Classification (NCBI taxonomy): domain Eukaryota; kingdom Metazoa; phylum Chordata; class Actinopteri; order Ophidiiformes; family Ophidiidae; genus Brotula; species Brotula barbata. The sequence goes on along the minus strand of OMNV01026677.1, from coordinate 88,981 downwards.
AAATACTTTTTAAGGCCACAGTTTTAAGCAAACACAAAATAGGTCATTTACCTCTAGACGCAACACTAATCACGACAGCCTGGAACCACGCTGAATATTGTCAGATTTGATATGAGTTCAATTCACGCAGATCGTTTTTCTACCTCGTTACCTGCAGTTGCACTTCATATTCCCCAAAATGCGGCTTTGGGCTTGCTTAGATAATTCACAGCTAAGATCCACCTGATCTTGGAGGATATTAAAGCAATATTCTGGATGGTTCTGGACTTCAGACATGATGGTGCTGTACAAAAATACCAGAACCAACAGGTGTGTGTCCATAATCAGCATTTGTCTCCTCTAGACACAGCAGGGTATGTGAGACTGGATAAAGACCCCCGTGAAGCGTGTGAGAGCTCAGTCTCCCTTTCCAATTAGTGTTTCCCACCACCACCCACCACCACCATGGGTGTCCATCACTCACACAAACCCCAAAAAGACAGGGGTCCTTATTGCATAGATTAAGTATATGTAGGGTTTTCACATAAGCAGTCACAGTGTTTGGGCAAAACATCTTCTTGTTTGTCTGCCCATCAAAATTTCCATGAAAAAGAAGTCTGGTGTGGACGGGCTGACTGTAGGTATTCTGTTGGTATTATTACAAATGTGATCACAATGATATAAAAAATAGCCTTTCGTTGAGGTCATCAAGTCTCCCACATCAGTGCTGATAGGGCCCTTGCCAGGGTCAAGGGTCACAGTGCAAAGACAATGCAACGTCCCCCTCCCGGCATGCCGCCCTCAGAGCTCCTCCTTCCTCTTGACGACCTTCTCCTGATCGCGTCCTCTTAAAGTACGCATAAAACCCGTAAAGCCCGCCTCCTGTCAGAGGATGGAGACGTGTCATTAAAACGCTGAAATCATGGACTCTTGGAATGGATCTCATGTCACCTATGAATTCATGTACCATAAATACAAACTTTGGCAAATGAAAAATTAATTATTGAGACATGTATGTATTTGAAGCTACATTCAATGTATAAAACATGTATGAGTATGTATGTAGGAATCTAATTCATTATTATATGATCTATAATCTCATATCTCAATCTCAGAAATCGTAGGTGACTTGGGTTATGTATGTGAAACTAAAGTAAAACTGCATGTAAACATTTCAGCCTTAGCCATGAAAGGTTTGAATCGAGTGCAACAGGACTTGAAAGAAGACATTTGAAGATGTTTGGCCTGTCATCCAAGAGGCTTCATCATTCTGATTTCAGCCTTGGGTGAGATTCTCGGGACAACTTACCCCACGATCGCCGTTGTATTTTTCCACAAACTTGCCGTAGTTGTAGTAGTTGAAGGTTGGGTAGCCTTCCACGCCTTCCTGCTTACAGAGCTCATGGTTCTGTCCCTTCGTACAGTCCACAGCAGCATAAATAATCTGAGGACAAAGACATTTGGAGCTGCTATGACAATGGAGAAGCTTTAAGACCACTTTTGTTGGTTTGAAGGACAGTGTAACATTTTGTACGTTCATTCCCAGTTTAGTGTTGCATGGGTAGAAAGGAAAATTCTTAAACAAAGCATAATAAAATGGGCTGATGTAGATAAAGTTACTACGGAAACTGAGAGAATACGTAATTTCATTTTAATCCCCCCCCCTAAATAATAAGATAACTTTCTCCAGACAACAAAGTCTTTTATTTTTTAATAATGATAATAAGATCATCATCGACAGCTCGAGAAAATAATCTTGTTTCATTTTCTCAAGATCTAGACAAAATTCACTTGTTATCTTGAGGCCAACGCAGACACGAAAATGAAATTACACATCCTATCTCGGCATCAGTATGCGAGCCACCAAGCATGTCCCCTCATTAAGAAATGTCAGTCACCTTCCTCTTTCATTGTTTGTCTTGAGACAGCCGCTTATAACAACACATCAGATAACGTGACACTGTGTTAATTAATGTAAGGGAAGCTTTCAGTCACTGATTACCGCAATGCTGTGTAGTTAGATATGTGACTAATTCATAAAAGTATCGGCTCTCGCGTGGGAAGAGTTGGATTCATCGACAGTTTGAGGCACACGGGAGATCAGCAGTCAGATCTGATCGGCAGTTTCACGAACGCTTGAATCGTTTCAATCAGCTCTCGCCTTCCTTCAAAGTTACACCTCCGCTTTCTGGCTCTATATTATGAAAATGACACATTGTTCTTCATCTAAATCATTCAAGGTGAGCAGAAGAATAAACACAACAATAATTCCTACATTAAACCAACAAGGAAGATTTATGTTTGTGGGTCTGTTGCGTTGATTAGTGACAAATGGCCTCGATGAGGCGTAAATGCTGCCGAATGCTGATACACGGCTCACTCAGCGTGTCCTTTTGGACAGCTGAAATGTCATCCTCTCTCAGGAAAGCGAGCGCTCCCCATTGAACGTGTCAGCATCAAATAATCACTCCCCGTCCTTCGGTGTGCTCGGGCTAAAAGTGGAAATGACAAATTTCACATGGAAGGAAAACACGAGACACTTTGAGCGGAAATCTGTGCGCATCCCGCCGTGAAACAATGAGAATTACTCGTCCTAATTACAAAGCACAAGGGACTCTATGTCTAAGCTGCCAAAACACTTATATAGAGAATAGAATCTGCAAAAGCACTGACGTAGTGAGAGACATTTGTTGTTACGTGACTTTGTGCTCATCAGCAGCACAGACAGCTGAGACCGAGTCAACCTCCAGCAGCGAGGGAACAGAGACGGGAGGAAGACGCCTACAAAGGGACAGTCTTCCTCTACGCTCTGTTAATCAGGTGTCTTACACTCCGCTGCGATGTGCTCCCACTCTAAGATAATTTCACGGACCGTGCTGCCAGTTGTGTGTATTCAGCAGTACTTAAGTTTTCACCTCTAAAAAAACAAAATAGTCAACAGAAATTTAGCTGACATCACTGCATAACCACTTCCTATTCTTCATGTACCTGGAACCTCTTGACTGAACGCCACAAATAAGGCCGCACATTCACACACACACACACACACACATACTGAATCAGCCACCATCAGCTCTCTGCACAGTTCATTGATAATCAGTGATCATTTATCCCTGATTGAAGCTGATTTAATTTTTGTTACGTTTCATACAGGAAATATATTTACATATTAGTTTTCTAAAATGCTTGTTTTAATTTCACAGAGGAAATTTCAATCTTAGAGAACTGAACACACACGCACACCCTCTCTTGGGCAAATATTTGTCTGCTACCGATTTTTGGACAAAGTTTGAGATACACTCCGAGTACTTTTAACCGAAACAAACAGGAAGATAATATAATTACTAACTTCAATCCACTGCTCATCCTTGGCTGTAATCAATCACAGCTCCAGTGAATTGACAGCACAAAATCAAATCATACAGAATTGTTCTTCTAAGGGCCGTGGCCAATTCTAATATTGATCTCCCTTAAAATGACAGACGACCCCATATGATGTCATTGATCCAACAGTTCCATTATCGAGGAGGAGCACATTACCAGGTTGTTTTTCCTCAAACTGTACCAACATTGTACTGCACCTGCTCTGTTCTCATAGTCACATACTGTAAACGGAGGGGAAAAAGTTGATCAATCCTTCTCAATTGCACAGATTTCTGCATTAATTAGACGGTAAATGTGGTTTGACCTTCATCCAGATCGCTAAAAATTGACAAACCTTCTTAGAGGGAACACAGGAGAGACATCTGTTTGTTTACATCAATAATGAATACACCATCGCACATTTACAGTTGAGGTTTAAAACTTAATAATTCAGTCAGTCAACCGTGAATGACTGAATTATGATTTTGATCAGGTGGCCGCTCACACACCTCCGCAACCCAGATTTCCAAAGAACCTTTGATAAGTAATTGTAGATATGCATGAAGCTGGTAAAGGCTCTAAGTACGTCTGCTCAGTGTTCCGTCTCTCTGAACACTGTTATTATAGCGCTCTGTCTTAGTCTAAAGTCAGTCAAGTAAAGTTGAGTGCAGGTGGTTAATTAAAACTGGGATAAGGAATCAGTTATTGGCAGAAGGTTAAATTTTAAGATGATTTGGATCAAGATCAGAGGCAAGAATGTTACTAGGAAATCTATAATGTTGAGTGCAAATATATTATCAGGGCTGAGGAATGAGCTTCACTGTGGGTTAATATACTTAAGTGCATTGAATGTGTAGGTGGCTACATTATAATGGAGGAATTTTCAATATGAGGGAAATGTACTGTGTACATGTACAAGCAGTAGTTTTATAAAACAAACACTTCTATTATGCTACAGCTGTGTCATTATCGTTACAAGAGACAGCCTGTGGAAATTAAACAATTTCGGCCAATAAACTCCTTTCAATACAGCTACTAAATCTGAAAAACCACCAACAGTGAACTCTGAACCTCTGTCAAACAGCTCCAAACGTCGAGTTTTTTTAATTGGACCGTCTTCAAAGCTGGAGCTAAGCCCTCTGTTTGTCTTTGGTAAATGAGGCGAGGGAAGCAAATAGACTGTGATCAACACCATGCTGCTACAACACACAGGGGCCAGCCTTTATAAACAGACAGGACGGCCAAGGAAATACAAGCTCTGCTCCCAGACTTACTCTTGATCAAACACACGCTCACACCTCCAGGGGCCCCTAGAGGCACGATGAGAGAGAAGAGAGAGAGCGGAGCATTAGGCCTTGTTTACACCCTGCATCATGATTTGTCTCTTATCTGAAGATGTTATAGAGGTCATAAGTTAGTCAGAGTTTCAGCAGGTTTATGAAAGTTAGATTTAAGACTTTAGAACGAACCTTTTAATGCCAATTGGGATAACATTTAAGGCCAATTTCAAAATGAAAAGAGGGCAGAAACGCGCAACGCTACTAAGGTTTTGGGATGTTTTGCGAAACATAAAGATGATAGTAGGAGTCAGGAAAGGAACTGTGTCAGAGAACGTCTCCAACTCCTTAATTAGATTAATAGAATTGGGGCGATGCCAGACCGTGCAGACACCGAAGTGGCTCTGCTTTCAGTGGTGTGGTGGAGCCAAATGTTGTTGGGAAATCTGTTGAAGTTCATTCAGGTACCAGAGATGGAGCAGAACTCTGTGCTACTGAGGAGGGGGCCACAAATGACTAAAAAATAGCAAAATTGATAGGTTTTTGCAGATGCTTTGCATTATCAGCACCGATTGCGGGATTCCATGGTTTTGATTCCCATTGTGCTGTGTTTACATGTTCATAACAGGTTTCAACCCTGTCACAAAATTATGTTTGTCCAACCGGGCTTTGTTAAACTCGCACTTTAAGTCTGCAAACTATGTTAGCTACCTGGGAGTAGTGCACCGCGGCAAAAACAAGTAACTGCTGTTGGTTCCACAGCACTGTGATTGGATCGTGCACAGGTTCAGCCTGGCACTGTGGATCTCTGTCACAAGATGCTCGGTGTATATGCCACGCATACAGTGAGGAAGCGTTTGTTCATGAATTGCAAATGTCTCCCAGCCTTCTCTTCCCAGCTCAGCCTGCTCTCGTTCATAAAGCTGTTGAATGGAGGTTTTGTCTTACCGTTAATGGGAACCTGAGGTTGGAACGTGGACGGTGACAGCCAAGGCATAAAAGCTATTAGTTATATTCAGCTGTTATTTTCTGGATGAATCATGATTGCCAAGGAGCAAAGAGGAGGGATAAATAGCGTGATGAACCACCTACAGGTATGTGTGTGTATGTATACACACATACAGTATATAAAATATCTTACAAATCTGATATCAATACAAGGCCTCAAAGGCTAATTATAAATCATATTTTGTGAATAACCTGACTAATGTGGTGCTTTCAGGGCTGTGTTTATCATGTTTATGAAGAATACATTTCAACGAACAAACAATTCAATCGGAATTATGTTTGTACAAATCTTCTAACAGCTGCAGGTTTTGAGCAGAGATATTCAAAAATACATGAGAATTACCTTTGTTTACTTAAGTTTGTGTTTTAGAATGTCTATGAAACATTCAAAATGCAAGTCAACGTCCACTGACGGTCCCCTAGCAACCGTGTTCCCATGACTCAAACGCAATCCATCCGCCATCTCTCCTTATCCTCTTCAGGGTTGCTCGGATGGATGAAAACACTCAAATATTAAGAACTAAATTTCCCATATCTGAAAATATAACCTTGTGGCCTCCAGATGGATTGACTGATATTTCCATTCGTAAGAAGTAAAATCTTAAAGAGGAGAAACGAGTGGTCGGCTGATCATAGGCGTCTAAGCCAATCGCAAACAGCCGTGGTTTGGACACTATGGCTCTTGTAATGGACCAACTTATAAGTGAGCAGTGAGCCAAAATTCAACCTTCACAAACACCCCATTGAGGGACATCCATGTTGATACAGTTGATGATCCAACAATTATTTCTACCTGTTCTGCAAAGAGAAAATGTGGGTGAAAGTAATACTGCAAAGCACATTCATTCAGTCCTGCTGACATTCTGATAACCTGCTGTGTTTTTTCTAAGGGTGAAGGAGTTGGCGAAGGCGCCTTTGAGTGCCTGAAGTAGCAGCCGAGGCCAAATGAAGGACAACACTCTCCCACAGACCTTCACAACAACGCTCTCTTCTTGCCTGTGGTGGTACGAGTGTTTTCCATAGACGTTACGCATAAGCACGTCACTAAAATAAACCACCGAGCTCTATGGGACACGTCACTGCTGCACACCATCTGATATCAATTTTGAAAAATGCCGAACAAATGAGAGCGCTACATCGCTTGAACGCCAGTGAAAAAATGTGGTTAACGTTCAACAACGCGACGCGCCTTCGCAATCGCAACGCAACAATTTGGCATCTTTCTTTTAATGGCAAGTGTCAGTTTGGGATGATAAATTGTCGTGGCGAGTGTTGCCAGACACGCACCCAATTTTTTTCAAAATGTGTTTGCGCGTGTGTATGAGGGAGTGAGTCATGCAGAGAAGAAGTATTGGAAAGACTGAACCCTGCAGTCCCAGGGTATTAACATGAAACGAGTAACAGCGGGAGGATGCCCGGACACGAGTCCTGAGGGAAATGCGAAGGAACAGGAATGATGGGAGATTCTATGAACCGCCAATGAACCCAGAGCCCCCAGTGTGCCATAAATTTGGTGTTATTGTACATTTTAGTTAAGTGCCTAAATTTGTAACATATTATGGAAAGATTTGAAAGGGGCTTCACAGCTTTTAGGTTACCATCACTTTACGATCCCATCATATTCCTTTTTATTATCCAAACTATAACTGCTATCTGACTGCAGAGATTTTTTTAATGAATGAACCTTATCGGCTATTTTAATCAGTGACAGGGGAAGACATTTTCAGTATGGATGCTGAAATTTTTAACTCCACATACGCAGCTTGTAGCCTCGCTCCCATGATGTCATACGGGGGTTTGTTTATTAGTTTTTCATTAAAATTAAATGTTTGGATAATTTGCTTGGACTTAACCTTTGCCTAATGTTCTTTCTCTAATAGGGAATACTCAATTGATGACTAGAGAATATACAATATCATTAATACATTTGTATTTTCTACACTTATTTGTAGTCGACAGTAACAATTTCTGCCAAAGCATGCATAGGTTATATATTTAATCTGTCTATTACTTTTCAACATATCGTGCTGTGCAACACACAGTTGTGTGTTGCATATAAGATAAGTGATTAGGAGTGTTATATCGCAGCAAGAAGGTCGCGGGTTCGAGTCCCAGGTTCGACCGCACCTTTCTGTGTCTGCGTAGGTTTCCCCCACACACAAGAACACGTGCATTAGGCTAATCACTCCAGCCTTTGCACTTGAGCAAGGAACTGGAGTTGGTCCCCAGGCGCTAGTGCGAGTGTGTGTTTGTGTGTTTGTGAGTGCTGCCCTCATAGTTAGGATGGGTTAAAAGCAGAGAAATAATTTCCCTACGGGGATCAATAAAGAACTGTTCTTTCATTATTCTGGTAATGCAGTAGACTGTGTACATATTAAATGAACATCTTTTACTGGCTCTCCAGAGTATTTAAAAAAAAATGGGAGCCTGATCTACTTACTGTGCTCTGACTATGGATAGTAAATACAAAAGGCAGTTTGTTTTGCTTAACAAATTGAACATTATGAACCACATGAAAGATATATGAGAGAGATGGTAAACACACTGCATCTTCATCAAAGACTACAGATCAAACATACCTACTGTATATAGCCAGCTGTGGATCCTGTCAAATAAGTTAGTCTTTGTTTTGTCATTTTTGTAGATGTTACGTTTTTTGTTTCAAAAAAGTCGTCTTAAGTTCAAAAATCTAAAATGAAGAATTTATCATTGGCATGAGTGTTTTGGTCTAAATGTGTGTTTTGTAGTAAATGTACATCTTTGATTATCTAGCTAGGGAAGTGTGTTTTGTTTGAGGCCGGTAGGCCAGTTTAAAATGGACAAGAAGTCTGAAAAAGTGAGGATGATAGAATAGAGCTTTGAGGACCTAAGTGGGAAAATGAATGGCAGATAAATTTGTCTGGCTGACCAAAACTCGGGACCACATTGTGTTGGTGGTCGACTGAATTTCTCCAGTATGACAGTGGCGGCATGCTTTGATGATCCATTCATAATAAAGTAAGGAGACACACGTCAACCTGGCTGCTCATCTGACCTTTCGCCACACTCTGCGTTCTATATTTGAATGAACAAAGACACACAAACCTTTCTGTCCTCTTTGAAGAGATCTGCTGCAGTGGTGAAGTGGGGGACGGCGTTTTTACAGTGTGGACACCCTGGAGGAGGAAAGGGCACAAATGGGATATCATTACACCAACCTGACTGTGAGACAATACACCACAACATCCAGCCTTACATCCCAAACAGCATAAAACATTAATGGAGCACAAACATGTTGCCTACACACACACAGACATGCACAGGCATCTGAACAATATCACTCCCATTCATCATTTTCTAACGTGCATAAAACATGAAGCCCCATAAGAATCACGTTTGTGTTTACCCACATTAGCAATGGTTCACTTGTATTTTATGAGAAATAATAAATCCCTTTATAGCCACATTAAACCTCCATGGTGCTCTCCAGCAGCCATGGACGGAGCTGTATATATGTCCCTCCTTACACACCACTAGTTACCACGACTACACATCACATTTATAGTCCTCAGCTTCACTTATGGTAGATGGGGGCACAATAATCTAACTATGCATACCATTTCTGATGTAGAAATCTGTATAGATCCTGCTTGTTTACTTTGTTTGTGTAGCTATGGCTGAACAAACAAAGCTACCCGCTCTTCATGCTAAGTATCCTGATTATTGCAAACAAACCATTATTCCTGTTATCGGAAATGGGAAAATGGCAAGAAAACACAAGTTCAGTTCTGTGTTTGGTTGGAACAGAAATAGTGATAATTGGGTCAATAGTCAGAGAGTGCTGACTACTTAAAATAAGAAAAAAATCATGCTAAAAGTTAACTTTAGTGGTCAATCCAATTCATAAATCAGTTTGTTGTTACTCTTCGACTGACCCTCTAATGGGTTATTCGTGGGCCATGCACCAGCCTTTAGCCAAGTTTTGTCAGAATTGAATCAAAACTTTTTGACATAGGAGAAAAGATTATGTTACATTACACTACAACACACAACGGGTGCCGATTCGATTCAATTATGAATGAATTCTATTGTATCATGAGAATGTGTATATGCACTGTATGCCTACAAGCAGGCACACACAAACCTGCATGCACACTATCTTCTAGCAGCATCTTCAACTCAGTTATATAAAAATCTTTGCAGCCTTCCAGTTACTTTGCCTTTCAGAGTTGTTTCGCTCTCCCGGCATTCACCAGAGCTAAAAAAATAAAAGCTACTAAACCACCGTTTAGCTTCAGCATTAAGTGGCCTTTAAACCTTTAAAGGCTCTATTGCAATTCTGAAATGAATATATCAAAGAACAAGACACAGACAATTGCTATGTGTTTTTTTTTGTCCATAGGAATGAAATGGTTGATTGGTGTTCAGTGATTACTTCAAAGCAGAGGAAGAACAGATACACAAAACAACTATGGAAAGAATTTTCTCTGTTCTACGTGCAAAAAAGCCACAACTTATGCTTCCACTTTCTCATAATTACTGACAGAGATTGAGCGAGAGAGACTTTTCACCCGGTCACTTGTAAAATAAGGCAGAACTGAAGAACACAAATGAAGACAAATGCGACTTTCTATAACAGTAAATGTAGTAAATCACAATGTTTGGAAGTAAACATCATTTAACACTACTTATACAGTTGTCAGCAACAGACAAATTAGTAAATGAGACAGTGTGCTTATTTAACAATGGTTGCATACAAAGATGACGAAGAGCTTAGGAGAGAGATGGGACTAAAGGTTATAAACACAATCAAACACGCCCTTGAAAATTTGTGTTGTTGTTTTGGCTTTGTCTCCAGTCTTGATAGCTCAGCAGGCTGCTCAATAGCAGCAAATGCTGTGATAGATGCAAGCTTTCCGACAGATAAGATGCATGTGTGGGGTGCAGACGAGGTGGGGCGGGGGGTGAGGCAGCTGGCTGCTGATGTTATATACTCTGGAGCATCTCTGTGGGAGACGATTAAGGCTTTAAGCTGACCACAGTGCTCTGTCTGGCTTCAAAGGCTCATCAAATAAAAGCCAAGGTTTGTGTGTGTTGATAATTAAAAAGATTAGTGATTAGTAAACACACAGTCTGCACACCTACTTGATTAACAACTTTGCAGGACATAGCAACCCACGTCCTATTCACATGGAACTGGTCCTGGTGTGATTTGAGGTACTTTCACCTCTATATTGTTTGTTGTGCACCAAGCGCTCTCTTTGTATGGTTTGATCCATTTCAACAGGTGTAAACACTCCACTCACACTCAGCTGTGCACCAAACTCTGTGGTCATGGTCTAAGTGAACTCTGGTCCAGTCTGTTGCAGGTAAAACCATATTGTTATCGTCGTCCAAACCAAAGTGACCCTGAGCAATTTTACTGATTTACAGTTACAATGGCGACATGTTGGTTTTGTGTTTTATTGTGTTTATTGGGACTAAAAAATAATATTTCGACACTGTTGGAAAAATGATGCAGAGTGAACGCATCACATAGCAGCTCAGTCATCTCTGCAGATATTTGTACAGTAGCTACACCATCACATCACACGCAGTAGGAAATCGTTTTGGGAAATTACTGAATGAATAATTAAGGAGAGAGCGCTTAAAGGCAAAGTTTTTGACCAATCAGCACCAACAACAGCTGCATAACAATGTGGTGTGCATTTTTTTTTTATCTGAAACCATTCGAACCAAATTAACGAGGAAACATACCGTGTAATAAAATGCTGAACAATAGGTGCAGTTATTGACTAGAATGCTCACAGAGAGACGTACAGGACAGATAACAAATATAAACAGAACGTGTCACGTGTGTAACATTATTAGAGATTGATTGGCCCTACATTTATATTTAGGGGACCCTGGGCCAATGTTGGACTAATGCACTGTAAGAGGAGAATTCATTGAATGTGAATTCTACGTGCCGTAAAGTAGGCTGGCGAAAAAACAAACACTCTCACATGGCCGTAGCCACACCCTTGGGAACATTGGAGGAATATAAGAAAGTCTGGTAAAGAAGATCTCAGTTGTTTTAAAATTAAATTTCCTGTCATGACCCAAACAGGTGACTGAAGCCAGCATAGTGAACCTTTGTTTTAATATCGGTCATTGACCGACCGGTCTCCTGACTGTCAGCTGTCCAGATCACAAACGGCTTTTTGTTTAGAGAGATCTGGCCAAGCAGATGGTAAAGTATTTACAATATGTGGTTTGGATATAAAGGGAGCAGTGACAAGAAAGTATTACCCCCATGGGATAAATTTACACAAGGATGTTTGACTCTATACTTTATATCTGTACAATTTGGGTTAATTAGTTCATTGTTTTTAGATATTTCACGCTTATTATTTTGTTTTGTTTGTGTTTTGACCCCTTGTAACTTACAGTAACAGTACGTATTACAGAGGGGTGGGACATTTGTATTGTCAAACACTTTAGGTAACCATGCCAAGTGCTTGACTAACTCTGACTCTTAGCGATGCACACGACAAGCAGAATAGTAAATGTTAATCTGATTTTACAGTTGACAAACATATGTTCTGGATTCTTCCAATTAAACATGCTAAATAAAGTTATCCTGTGAGTTAAATGTGACATATCTGCTGCTCCGTGCCTGAACTAAACTCCAACTGCACTGGGGCGCGTCCAAAGAATTCATATTCGACCGATATGGTTGTGACTTCAAGTACGCCCTGTTTGAAGGAGTAATTCAGCCTTAGTTAAAAATAATGTGTGTGATCACTGCCCAGTTACCAGCACCCAAATTGATAAAATTAAGATTATTAAGGCCTAACTAAAAATCACATCACATCAATTACGAAACATTATGAAATGATGATTATGAAAGAGTCAACCAACTGGAAACCAAATTGAATTAAATAAATCTCACTTAAGTTATGGTAAAATGGAGTCAGATAACACATTAGACGTATGTATTTCTCCCGTGGCGGAGGAGGATCCTTACACCTTCGCTCGTAACGCTGCTTACCGTCATTCAGAGGGACGCGTTATTCTACAACACACCAACACCACCGGTCTCTGTTAACGATGGGACCTGGGGTTTATTCTGGAACTCAGGAATGTAACTAATGCACACTTCAAGTCTCATTTCTGTTAGACATCTGATTTCAATTTTAGCAACGCGCGTCCATCTGCTACATGAGTGTGAACAGTGTATGTCGATGGCCAGCAACAGCTAAACACTGAAAAATGATGCCGTACCATTTGCACCTTTCCTCCTTTCTGACTGGAGAAGTAATTTTAGCTGTCAAATGTTAAGGCGACAGCTGACATAAATACATGCTGACAGTTCATACAATGTCAGTTCATACAGCAAGTACAATCTTGCTGCACAGCTTGTTATTTTCCCCGGATATTCTAGTCAATTTTGTCATTTTGGCTATAAAAACTGTTTTATATAATCCCATGTTTACCAGGATGTGTGGGAATGCTGAGACTTCTTTATTCTTCTATTCTCAGTTCTGTGAGTCATTCCTCAGTCTCCCCGTAGCTTAGGTGGGGTTTATACACAGAGTGATGAGGAGCTTGGCAGGAGAGCTCAGGTGACGTGTGTTTACTGGTTTAATCCCAGGATATGATCACACCGTGTGCAATAGAGGTGGGCTTCATATTTAGTTTTGTTCAAAATATGGAACGGTATGAAATAAATAGCATTGATACCAATTATTGATCAGCATTCCAACCCATAATCACTCCAGACCATAGCACTGATGGCAACATCCACACCATTTTCGTTCTTACATGGAGCGTAGAACATGACCAGAGCATGTTTCTTCTTCTTCAGCGCCTCTCGGAAGTCCTCCGATCCAAGGTGGCTGACGCTGGTGGGCTTTTCTTCCCACGACTGCTCTGGTGGAGGAGGAGCCTGGGGACTGGGAACAGCGGAGAAAGGCAATTTATATTGGAACGCTGCACAGGGGAAAAACAGCTTTACATTCATTGGGTTGGATCACATGTGCAACAATACACGGACAACTGGCAGAAATCGGCTTATTCCAGAACAATGGTTTGAGGTTTTAAATGCAAATCAATACACAGATAATGCAAGAAAAGCTGTGATAGAAACGGCTTGTGTTTGACCTCTGGAAATTTTGGATACTCATGGTTGTTTCATACATCTCCCCTTAGTAAAAAACAGAAATTCTCTGGGAACTAACAGAGATCAGAAATGATCAGATTATATGATCACCACTAATCTATAAACAATAAAATCTCAGAGGGTGATGCAAAAGTCATTTCTTTTTCATGCTCATGGCTCACAATGTACAGATGTGGCCAAGAGAGGTTCAGTCGTCAGGTGAGTCTGAACTTTAAATATGGAGGAGTGCAATTTACTATACTCTCGTCTGCATATCTCTACACAAAACTAGGCCAACAGGGAATTAGCCGATAAAGGTTTTTATGTGCAAAGAGATTTGAAACAATTGGCAAAAAACTAAAACTGTGTCGACTGGTTTAAGCTTACACCAATAAAGCTTTCTGTGAGCATATACACCCTCAGCATATTAACCATTATCTGTGTATTGACATGCAGGTAAAAACGGTCAATGTTCACTGCATCTGTGAACAAGAATAAGTATGCATTGATTGAACGGACGGCAGAACATGCTGTGAAAATACAGCGATGCTTTGGAAGGTTGCCTGAGTGATTTAAAAAAAAAAAAAACTTAACCTCTGGTCAACTGTGTTTGCCTTTGTAAGCCTGCAAAGGCCACAGCTGTGCAGATGTAATCACAGGTCCATTAACTTTCGTAGTTGCCCTGGCCCTTTCCCAATGCTAATCTATTATACTGGATGCAATATATATAAAACAAATCACAGTTGCATTGATTGATATTTTACAATTTGTGGAAAAAAGAGAGCTGCTGAAATAAGGAACACACAACGGTACATGAGTCACAGTCTGTGTCTAAAGAGCCAAGTTTGTTTCCCCCCCTTGAAAATGTTGGGTTAGGTTTTGGTTTTTACTTTAATTTTGTTTAGGTGTGGCTCAAATTGCATAATGAACAAAACAAAGTTTGGGGCAGTGACAAAGTAAAACTTCACTGCAGCACTTAAGTATGGTTTAGGAGACTCTGTGTATTATTACTTTTCTCAACTACACGTCCAAACACATTTGTTACTCGTTATGAAATTCATTCTAAAATAAGAGATGTTTTCAATCCGCAGTTTGATTTTTATTGAGAGCATGATCTCTGTAAACATTTCCAACAGCTGTCCTTTTACTTTAGATTTCCTGGTTTAAATTTGCTGCTTTGAGTTCTTCCCGTGTGTGACAGATTTACTCTAAATGGTATAAATGTTCACTCTTGCAAAATGTGATGTTAAAACACAACGCTACACTTTTGACAGCCTAACTGATTCATGTGCCGTCCAAAGCTTAAAATCATCTTAAAATAAAGTATGAAAAGCTTCATTGAAGTGATTTGGGTGACTGCTTTTCCTGCAAAATATAATTGGTATTTATCTTTAAAGGCGTGGAGAGCTGGATGACATTATAATTTTGTTGTGTCACAATGTCACACAACACTTCTACTGTGGTAGGTAGATCTGACAAACATTCAGAGACTCTATTTCTTCAGTCTCTTAATCAATGATGACAGTAACTACACTGTCAAATTAAATCATATATTGAATAAGATGACATTAAATCAACACATCAATATGTCTCCCACAGGGCTTCATTTCATTATTTTTCTGCGAACACATATGACTCACTTGTGCATAAACTCAATGATCTTGTCTTTACTTCGGAGATGTGGCAGTGTGTATTTCTCCTCCCCTTTCTCAAAATACTTCACGGTAGGGAACCCGGAGATCTTGAAGCGATCCCCCACAGCTTTGTGTATTGTAGAATCCATGGCTGCCAACACACCCGGACTCTGTAGAAATAAAGGAAGACATTCACCTGGAATTTTGGTAAAGGCCAACTTTGGTAACAACACGATTAAAGCGACAAACTATACAGAGCCACAGATCTGTTGTGTACACTCTTTACTTTGAAAGCTTTGAAAGCAATCCATGTTCGGTCACAGAGCTCTTTATCTCCCCAGAGACTGTGTGAGTCTGTATGAGTAACGCTAGCCGACAAAATAAATGATATGGTGAGTCTTTGGGGCTCGGGGTGAAAGACGCTCCAGTCTATCCATATTAGATAATGGTCCGACTCCTCCAATTGACCTCTAGCACCGGGCAGGGAGCCACAAGGAGAAGGTCCAAGCCTCGGGCTGGAGGGACGCTCATGGGTGAGATAATTGCTACAGTCACGAGTCTGAGGTTTTTATAGGCCCTGCCCCTGGAGAAGGAGTGTTAGATTACCGCAGAAGATAGGCCGGGAGAGAGCAGAAGTGACGAACATACCCACTAATCAGAAACAGATCGGAGGCTGGGCCGACACGCAGAATGACCAGCAAGACCGCTACATGAGCCAAAGGGCCTTAAGGCTGAATGGTGGGATGTGATGATCTGGTAACGAGGCTCATCTTGGATCGCAGCTGGAGTTGTGCGTGTTTGGTTCGAGATATGAAAAACACAGAGGCCCGAAGACACTCATAAACACATGCAACTTACGTCTGTGCCCTTGTTGAGTATTTCAGCTGCTTCATCATACTCTGGCTTCATCTTCTTGCAGTGGCCACACCCTGAAGGAGACAACCAACACACGTGTTCATACATATGGTATGAAACGGCAAAAACAAATCAGACCGATGCACGGATCGACTCTCACTCGTGCAGAACGAACAAATGAGAACCAACTCAGTAGAGGTGTTTTTTTAAAACAGCCAGACTAAGAGGCTTAATGGTAAATCTTTGCAAAACCAGTGTGAGCCAGTATTTGTATTAAGCTGTTTCATCTAATGAGGGTGTCAATTTCATTGCTAGAATTCTGCTCTGCCACTCCTCTTAATTTTCTTCTAGCTTAACTTAATATGTCAGATGGGAACAGTCTATCCTGGCAGTAAGAGACATTTAGACTTTGTTTGTTTGTGAAGACGATTTCATCATGTCTGATCTGATCACTTCTCACATGTCGGTCTACACATGGGCGTGTGTTTAAATCGGCTCATTAGAGAGAAAGTAAGACTCAAGAAAACCCTGGAGGGAGAGCATGACTTACACGAGAGAAAAACATCCCTGGAGTCTCGCTAAGCACACCAAAAAACAAAACTGTGAGGGTGGTTTAAAACGGTATGAGCTTAGCCACGAGTGGCTGGCAAAGCCCTTATTTTTGGATCCATTTTTCAGATAAACGATATTTCAGATACAGACGCACCCAATCTTGTGTCTAAGATGTAATAAACATGCTGTTTGATGAGGGATGAGCAGAGTGTGAACACACAGCTTTTACCCCTCAGTGCTGTTGTGCACAGATCCAGGAGACAAGCTTGGTAAATTGCCCTTGTCATCATAGTTCAGCAATTTCTTTCTTCAATATACAATACAGTTGTGGTGCAGGCTATAAATCAAATGAGATAGGTCTCAAAAAAAAAAGAAAAAAGAAAAAAAGAAAAAAAGAAAAAGTCACTTCGGTGTATGACGTTGGTGATCACGCTGAGGTATCACAGACAAGAGAATAAAAGACTTTTTCTGACCGGTCTAAGTGATGAGTCAGAGAAACAGCAAAATGTTCACCCTGTGCTCTGCATCAGCCCTGCTGGTGCCATCACCTTCACTCCACATTCACAAATGGTGCATGGTGTGTGTGTGTGCAGGTTACAGTTACAGGAATATTGCTGATTCAGACTGATCTTGGAGGGAGAGGAACAGAGTCAAAGAGCCAACAAATTCAACACGGGTCACTGCTGCCGTTCTAAAAAATGAATTAAAAACGGTCTGATAAATTCCCTCAATTTTGCAGCAAACTGCACCGGACAATGTTAGACGTTAAGATAAAAAAACAAGTCTGTGGCTTCAGTGCAGCAGTCAGATGTGCCTGTACCTGTAGGTGGGCAGTGAGTGTATCCAATGTTCACTGCAAAGGACGATTTTATTTTGCAGCAAAAGAATGCACTGTAAAGTTCTTTAGATAATGGATTGTAAAACATGTCAAATCCCAATGTGAAATGTTTTGCTTTCGCAGAGTCAATGCAATTAATCTTATCTTGTCACATCTTATCCTTTGCTACTCTTTTATAACTTAAAATGCGATATCTGTTTGAGGATATGTTACCTGAATAATGATATCTGATGTCATGACCTGCATTTACAGCAGCATTAAAGTGTTATCCAAAGGCTAACTATACAGTGATTGGATCGGACTGGGGCCATTCTTCCTCTTTGAAGTGGATGTGCTTCATCCACACGACGTGTAAATGCAGCTCCAATGAACGGCCCCTGTGCAAATAGCAGTATGCAATGTTTAAATGCATGCATAATGTACTGCAACTGGCTCTTATTGTGAAAAAAACTCCAGTATAAATGCAACACATAGAGCAGGGACACAGTCTGAGTCAGGGAGTGAGATCAGATCACAAGTTGAAAACATCGGCACGCCTCATCTTCCTGGCTCTTCTGACTGTCATTACTGAAGTTATTATGCTCATCCTTAGAGTGGGAGAGGGTGTTGTAAAGGGCTGTGTGTGTGTGTCCGTGTGCAAAACTCAAAAATGGCTGATCAGACTGGCTCGCTGTTTTTACAGTAGAAGGGGAGCATGCATGGCTTGATCTCGGATATCATCCACAGGCAGTCTCATTATTTTTTAATATTACATTTCTTGGACACAACACTGACTTTTGTGTTGTTTATTGGTCCAGTGTTTTGATTGCTTTTGTAAACATTACATTTCTGCTGCCAACTTCATGTGAACTCAAATAAAAATAACTATGTTTCCATAGCAAGCATCTCAAAGAACAAATTAAGAACTGATCAGCAGGGGCCATCACTTCCTATTTTCTTCAATGGTGATGTTTTAAAACTGGAATTGCCACTTTTTGTTCTTACTTTTCTGTACCAGGAAAGTAGAAAGTATTTTCATTTTAAAAATGGATGAAGATGGTCCATGGAACAAAAAGGAAGGTTGGGCTTAAACAGTGCACAGACCCACCAACTGAGAACCAATTACAATACAGACGCCATCCAGACAAACACCTTGTTAATGGAATGTGTAAATACAAGTCTTCTCATCAGATGCCATTATTAAGTATGACACAGAAGTTGGATGAATGCCAGGAGTAGGAGGTTAATTAAAATCCCATCAGTTCCTGTGTGACACTAAAAAAAATAAATCACAGAATATTACATTAGTATACTATGGATTAGACTATAGAGTACATTGGAACAGGCAAATCTGAAGGACATTTAATTAACTTAATGCTTTGTTACATCTTTTAACCCAAACGTTAGCTGCACTTACTTCCAACAGCACTATCACAGAGCAACTTTTATTTATGAGCGGGCCCTAATGAGGCTGACTCGGGAAAAACAGGTCGTTCAAAACACGGCTGTAGGGAGTCGTACGCAAACAATCTGCACCGAGTGCTTTTCAGCAACTGATGAGAACGGCTACACTGAGAGGAGGACAGAAATGGGTGCTGATGGTTGTGGCTGGAAGACCATTAATCTCACTCTGACAGCAGGGCCATTAAGAAACTGTAAGAAGGTAAGTGTGGGCATCTGTGTGCGTGTTTGCCTGTGTGAGAGAGACGTGTGCAATGAATGTTTGTGTGATGTGTGAAATGTGTGCATATGTGCGATGTGTGTATATTTATGCGGAAAGAATTGACAGGTGCATTTATGTGAGTGTGTGGATGAATGGCTGCTGTCACCGGTTGATTGTGGTGCAGAGTGTGTGAGACTGTGAGTGCCAGAGAGAGAGATATAGCGTAAATTGGAGCACTTGACATTTCTGTCTCAGAGCAACTTTGATTATGTCATAGTCTTTTGTCATTAAAAAGTTTTTTCCAGTGCTTCTTTGTGTTAAGTACTTTTGAGTTCTGTTAAATATAGTATGACCAAAATAATTGATGACTCAGTGTCTCTCTGGATGTCCTCAATAGCATAAATCAGGGGTTTCCAGTCCACAGCGAGGCCCAGTTTTCCATTGTGCCACGTAATTAATGGCTGCTATACCAGGATAGAAAGTTGTAATGCCAGGTGAGATTAATTACTAGGCAGTTCATAGTTTTGAGAAGTTTTACATATCGCTCAGAAGTCTAATAATCTTTCTGTTTCAGTTTCACAGGTCACAAAAACAGCTGCAACAGCTTCTCCACCTGAGCTTCGTTTCCACCAACACAGCCACTGTTTTCATTGTGATTTGTTAATCTAGTTTGGAAAAACAAATTCATTCGAGACCTGAGAAATTACTGGTGAAGACTAGAAAAGGGATTGGGAGACTGATCGGCAATTAAGTTCAGCTCTGGGCTAATTTGAGATTGTCTAGGGATCCCCCAGGAAAAGCCTTGAGGAAGGTGCAGGGGGGAAAGGGACGTCTGGGCTGCTCTGCTGGCCCTGTTACCACTGTGACCCTGACCAGGATTAAGCGGATTAAAAAAATGGATGGAGGGATGGTTCCTTGGCAGAAGCACATTAAAATTCCTGCGGTATGAATGGCACCTCTGTGAGTTCGGTATATCGCTGTCTGTAAAACACGTATGAGATCCCACATATACTAGGACATCACCACAGGCGAAAGAGTAATGAAGTGAGAAAACCTATTTCAGGTGGCCACGGTTCCAATATTAGAGATCTTTTTTAATTCCTGGCAAAGGATAATTGGAAATTGGATGCAGCGGGTCTTATTGGAGCGTGAGTGTCACTGTGTGGAAGGACCGTAGTTTAATGGTCTCTCTACTTCAACAGTTGGTGAGAGTGTTCATCATCCATGGGTGGAGAACAATGGCAACCTGGAGCTAGGAAATGTCTGAAAACGGTGATTCATCTATCAGATATAAACTACAAACTACTAACTATAAACTACATAAAACCCAGATTAAAAATATCTGGATTATCTTTTTTTGCAGCAGAGTCCTGGATTAGAAGAAGGAATAATAATAGCAATAATAATAAGACATTACATTTAAATAGCACTTTTCACGGTGTAAAAGGTGCTTTAAAACACAGAATTAAACTCAACTCAAACTCAAGGACCACAAACATATGACAAGAGGTATGCAATAAAATAAAAAGCTCTAGAAATTGGCAGTGGTGTGATTCAGATTGTGTTGCTGAGTAGCTGTTGCATTGAGAAGGGATTTCTCAAATGGAATGAATAATTTTACATGATTTTCCAGCTATGCGTTGCCTTTACCTACACGAATCCCTCACACAGAGGAGAGCTCAACCAAAGCAAAGCAATCTGCAACATTACAACATCTCTAACCCACTGATCAAATCTGGAACATTTAAAAAGAGCTCGGTAACAATGACAGTATGGTGCATGAATAACAACAACAACACGCGGGCTCATAGGAACCATATGGCTACATGGAAGCGATGAGTTGTATGTAATAAAAAGAACGATAAAATTACTGCAGTGAGCTAAGTCAGGATTTGTTAAGCCATGTTCAGTCTTTGTTGGAAGCAGGACCCATTTTGGTACAACTAAATATCACCAATTTGACCAATGTGACCTTTTGGACGACCTAGAAATAAGATCTTGTTACATTTACCATAGCTTCATAGAGAATAATTAAATATTGAAAAAAAGACTTCCAAATTAGTCAAACCAAAGCGGCCCCAACAGAAGGAAGTCTTTTTATGTCAGGTAAACCATTCAAAAACACACAAAATTCCAATCTTGCAATCCAGGCCTGTTATGTGGAATAAGACAATTTTATATTGTGCTGATTTCAGTTTAATTCACGTGTACAGCGTCACTGTACTGCAGTGGGAATGTGAGCATGCAACTTACTGAGGAAACGACGGATCAAACTCTAGATAATTGCAGTGCAAAGTTGTTGTTTTTTTAATTTTGTTGCCAATCGTTGCTCTTAAAAGTGCCTTTAGTGAAATGGTAGAGCGCATGCCTCACACGGCAGTGACGCAGGTCCGATTCCGATCGGTGCCCTTTACAGCATGTCATCCACTCTCTCCGCCCTGTCCTTCCTGTCTCCCTCTCTACTGTCCTTATCTTAATAAAGCAGAAGTGGCAAAAAAAATCTAAAAAAACAAGAAAGAATGCTGTCTAAATTGGGTGTTAATGTGCAAACTCATGTCACACACCACTACACATACTGTATTTTTCAGCGTTTAAAGGTCCTCTTTTCTGTAGCCTGTCTAGGTTTGTTATGATGGAGAAAAAGAGATTTGAATCCAGCGTTGACCCACCCACATCTGTCCAGGGAATTTCACTACTCTTTCTCAAGTTGCATCATGCCGTAAATTGTGCTTTTTTACTCACAGGGGGCGTAGAACATGATCAGGACTGCAGAATGCTCCTCTAGGAAACTGTCGAAGGATTCATCCGTCAGGTGAAAGACGGGTGAGTCCGTCTCCGACCACGGGACCTCGGGGGCCTTCGGCTGAGGGGCCTGGGGGCTGGTGATGCAGCAAGAGGGCAACAGAGGTAAGGGACGATTAAAAAGGAGACAAATTGCAGCTGGTGTGTAATCTGCATGGAGTTAAATGAGGCCCAGCTGTGGGACACACTCCACCTAAACTCTCTGTCACACACGCTCGCACACACATACACACAAAAGCAGCCCCACCTTGATGACAGAGCGTCGCCTGAGCACTGCCAAGAACGGACACCGCTATAAACAACACCCTGTCCTCGTGTGCACATCTAAGTGCATTTAGAGTTTAAAACTGCCAAACACACATGCGTGCACGTAGTCCTTTTGAAATCCTTATCATCATCACACTCCTAAAACAAGTGCTGAAGCCTGCCATGACTGGATAACTGATAAAAATGTTAGAATTGTGCAACTTTCAAACTATAGACTGAATGCACACTTCAAGACAAAATCTTCTTTCCTTGTGTGCATTAAAAGACTGTGTCATTGGTGCACATGTTACATAACTAAATCCAAATCAGGTGCATCAACTGCAGGATCCTTTTCTCAGACTGTTGATAGGCTGCCTGAATAAGGACTTAAAGCATGAGTTGTGATGTCAGTGCACACATCTGGTGTTCTTTGTCGCAGACTTAAAACTAAAATGGAAACTCTTCTGTCTTGTGTAGTGTGCACATGAAAAGACAAAAAAAGGTCTCTGATTTGAATGTGATTAATCACATAAACAAGGAACTCTGCATAAAATGTAACATAGGAGGAGGGGAGTGTTAAAAATAATACTTTGTCTTTGTAATCTCCACATGATCACATATGTGGGCTTCAAATGGGAGCGACAGAGCACACTTTTCACTTTCAATTCTTTTTAATGGAGCGTGGACAGAGTGAGGGAAAGAAAAAAGGAGAAGAGAGCTTGAGAGAGAAATTAAACCCCTACCCACTTTCACACATGGCCACACTCAGTCAATCCCTGCCTGAAGTGGGCCTGTGTGGTGGATGTTGGCGGAAATGGAAAGTTATATTGTTTGCGGCGTCAGAATACGCATAAGCGCGACAATTAGACTATTCTGAAAAAAATACTGCGTGTTTACTGCATTCATAAAAATCGAAGTTCATCAGACGCATAACAATGACAGACAAACAATGACAGGTAATCCTGCTTGTAAGAACCCACTGCACCACCCCAGCATGCATGAGGTCCGGAGCTAACAGGGAGTCTTTCCTCTCTCTGTGTTGCTCCTTTTGCTGTAATGGCTGCAAAAGCTCAGTTCCGTGCCCCCTGCATGCAGCCCCACGGATGCTCCTGGCTTTGCTGCTGGGCTCACAATATAAATGCAAGGGGAGGTGGAGGACAAAAAGAAGCAAGGGATCTGAAAAGCGGTGGGAGACGGGTTAGAACACGAACATGAGCCGAGGTGAGAAAGGAAAATGAGACAAGAACAGAGCAGGTGTAGAGTGATGACAGAATGGCGGGATGAGTCAGAAGGAGGAGCGGCAGGGAAAGGTGGGAGGTAGACGAGAGTAGAATGAAAAGGTCACTGCAGACATTCAAGCTGAGAGGTACCCGTACGTTATTGTGGGAATATAAGAGCCAATTCTGCCTTGTGGACACCACCATTTATAAAAATAACTTTGGTCGTTGAGCTCTAACCAATAAGAAGAGAATCTAAGTGATCACGAGCGCACTCACTTCTTCATCCAGTCAGCGATATCCTTGGCCGTGGCTCCATAGTTTTCATAGTGGTGAAGGAACTTTCCCTTCCTGAAAGACAAAAGAAAAAAAGTCTGCTGTAACTGTTTCTTAAAGTTGTCATCAGCCCACTTTTCCAACAGGCACTTAAGTTCACCATCATTCACCCATTCACACACACATTTACACACCAAATGCCAAGGTAACCATGCAAGGCTCCTCTTGCTTGTTAGGGACCCTTTGACATGGAGGAGCTGGGGATAGACCCAGCAACATTCCAGTCCTAGATTGCGGCCGAATCCAAGTGCACCCACGGCTCATCGTTACCGCGGTAAAAATATATTCTCAAATACAACAAATCGAACCTGGTTTCACTTTGGAGTGGACTGTGACCCATGATTTTTCATGGGCCAGTGAAACACCAAAACCTATGAGGAAAAGGTACAACAACAGCCAGGAGTGTGAGGGGTCAAAGCAGTGCAGATATTTTCCAGACACGTGTCATCAGTGTTTAATCATCCCAGAAAAGAATGCAGTAAAAACTTAACATCATCCTGAAGCAGGTCTTAATTTTGACCTGGCGTGATGCTTCTATGACTTGCACGCAGGACATGCAAATAACGCAAATGAGCCGAGTCAGTAGAGACACATTTCAGGGAAACGGAAAAACAGCCAGTAACTCTGGTTTATGAATGAGAGAAACCGTTAGCGTGCCTGTATTGCCCTTTAGGTGACATTAACGCAGACTGTACCTTTCATGAATATGGAGCATAGTATCTTAGAGTACGGAGCATAAACATTTTTAAAATTCATTTTCTGCCACAATAAGCCACTCTACTTTTTATCGGCGTCTGAACTACATTATGGGTAGTTGTTTGGCCAAGGTGCTGTACGGACAGGGACAGGGAGAGCTCTGTGACGGGCTGTTCAACCTACTGAATGAATGATTTCACCCATTTAGCATCATTTCTTAACACAGGCTCGACGTGCCGGTGCACTTCCACCTCGCGCACGAGCAAATCTGTTTCCTCGGCAAAGAATCGGTCTGTCGTGACGCCAAGTCTAAGCAGCGCCATCTAAATAACCACGTTCAAGCGCTCTTGGCTCTTCGTGAGCATGGCAGGTGACGCTCTGATTGGTTCAATTCGCCTCCAGCCCAAAACACGCCTATGATTAATTAGGAACCTAAATACCACTTTGTGCCCTGCACTTCTCAGTGCACTGAGATTATATGCCGTCTAAATAGCAAATAGACTTGGACACGCCCCAAAGCGCCGGGCGCTGTAACGCGTAATCGTTTATAGTTTTAAAGTGGTGTGTAAATGGTAGTTTAGTTTGTTTAGTTTGTTTTTCAACGATGCTGGATGTTTGTGTTTGTGGATTACAAATCTTTTGTCAGGCAGGCACACAATAAAAATGCAGCTGCCAGCTGCAGACTTTGCCGGGTGTTCCAAGTGGATCTTATAACAGAGGCCCAATTTTTAACATCCATGGGGGCTCCCATTAAACATGCACCGCTGGTTCCCGATGTGCTTTCCAACTATTATTGGCTACTCGTATTGTATACGCGATGATCCAAAATCTGAGGGAAACTATTAATGATCGTGCTGTAAAAACAGTTGCCTCTCACTCTGTCCTCAGACCCAGGTCAGGTCCAAATTATTCATTCAAATTCATTCATATTCAAAAGTGTGATTTGGCTGCTGTGAACATTTAATCGTGTGAGATGCTGCAAATTGGAGTAGTGGTAGAGCGCCTTCGGGGCACTGCGGTCGTTAGGGTAAACCTACAGCTGCCTATCAATGAGAAAGTCATTTGCTCCAAAGTGTGTTATTGATGCGAGTGTGCTTTCCCTGAAGAGACTGAAGATGGGTTGTTTAGCGTAACAACAAAAAGATGCAGGTATGTGAACTTTCTGCGGTGAAGAATATTATTACAATATTTAACTAGAACACAGAGTGAACTATTATTTCTACAGCATGCTGATCATCCACTGTAGTTGGGGACTGTTGTGAAAATTCTGTCCTTATCTTCTCATGTTACCAACTAACCCTTATACTAACCCTTACCCATACTGTACTGTACACACTGATGTTTATACCCAGCTGTAAATAATCACCAGCGTCTAGGGCTTAAAACGGTAATCCATGTCATCACAGGATCCTCAGGCAGGTTTCCATACCGGTCTCTGACCCTTTCTCCATGTGCCGATCACACAATCTAAATTATGAAAAGGAAACAGGGTTTTGACTCACAGCTAAAAGGAAGTGTCTTATGAGCTGATAGAAGTTCAGCACTGATTGATTCCCTTACTTTGTCTTGTCTTTTGTACACCTGGCTTAAAAGTGCCTCTAAGAAATGTCACTGACCCGTCGTAATGCATTTGAAATGAGGCCCTGGCATTTCCTCGGCCTTAGAGTCGAAGCAGGTTCTGAACTTAAGCAGATTTTCCATCGTGGAACACAGTTTATCTACTTCACCGTTTGCTGGAAGTGTGGAGAAAGTGGCTGCGGTGTCAGAGGATGCATGTCAGGAGTAACTGGTTCTGGGCAGTTTGAATCTGCGAGCGCAGAGGGCTGGTGACGGCTGCAGTCACGGCACCCAAGATAACGAGCAGACACTATTAAAGGTGATACATGATTCTGCATCCTGGATTTGAGGCTTCAAACTCACAGTTTGAGAGAAGACTGTGACTGTGAGCGGCTGCTTGGATTCAATCAGTAAGATTTATGACCAGCTCCATATTCCTTTATCTGCCGTGCTGTACACTACACTGCCGACTTGTAAAAACGAGTTGAGGAAATGAGAAATAAATGTCATTTTGAGCTTCTCGTGGTTAATAGGACACCACAGGATCCGGGAGGCTGTTTTTGTTTTATTGGTTATTTAATTGATGAAAAGTTGGGTCCTGCTGTTATATTGGATCGTAAGCAGGCTTATTCTGCAGGGATGAAAAGACCTTGAAAAGTTGGTCTTACAGTCAGTGCAACACGAAGATAACTTTGATGTTGATTTAGCCTGCAGTGATTAGCTGCTGTTTATCAGTGAGGGGCTCATTACTGAAGCCAATGGGCTCAGATGATCGTTAGCTAGCCGCACACTGACAGTAATGTGCTCCCAGCTAACGGACTGACTCAGGCTCGGATGCACAATTGTACGCACACACAGAAGACGTCCACACCGTCCAGAAGTGGACTAACAGACACACTGCAAACCACAGAGGCACTTAATCAGTCCCAGTCTAATTAAAAGGCCAAACTAGAATGAGAGAGTGTTTAATGTGGATGATCGAGTTGGCGCGCGCACGCACACACACACACACTCATATATATGCGCTGTAAATATGACTGTGCTCTGGCTGGGGGTCTGGAGTAACAAACACTATCAGTCATACCCACAGCCCCTGCTGTGTGTGCGGCTGTGTGTACCCCCTATAATGTTACATATCTTCACAGCCTGCCTCAGAGCTCAGCTTGCGCTCCCTCACTACAAACTCGTTAGATTTCCAGAAAGTCAGCAAAATGAGATGCAAATGAGCAAGTGTTCCCATCAACTAGTGTAATGCAAATATTCTCAAGATGGCAATGAGATGACATAAATGAAAGAGTGCTGGGACTGTGACGGGTGGGGAGCCATCGTGACATTTCACCGCTGCCTCCCAGCCTAGATTGCATTTTGTTGTTTTAATGAACTAATTTGTGTCAACTGCCATTCTTATTCTGTTTTTATCATTTTTGGCACTTTTTTTGCTTTGATTGTTGACAGTTCACAATAAAGACAGGAAACATGGAAATAAGGAGGGATAACATACAACGTTGTGGTGTCGTGGCACATTTCATATTTTACAACCTGTGTTGCTGCATGTCATCCCCTCTCTCTGTACTCAGTCCCTCCTGTCCATCTCTCTACTGTGCCTATCATAATATAGCAGAAATGCCAAAAAAATGTTTAGAAATCTTTTTTTTCTCTCTTAGAGATGGATATCTCCTACCTGTTTAGACATGTGTTTGTCTGCGTGTTTCAGAGACAGAAGCACTTTTTTTCCTCAGTAAAATATAAACTTGGCAATGCTTTTCTGTGGGATGAAAGCGAGTTTTCAGCAACACAGCCATAACTGATCAATTTCAGCAAACTTTATCAAAACTAAATTAGCATGCCAGTAAGAGGATGACTTATGCAAGTTGCTTGAAGCAAAATACCTGCATAAGCATCGTGTTTTAACCTTTTTCTAGCTTGAACTGTCAAGTTTGCATCACGTAAAAATTCAATGCCTTTTCCAAAACTTTTGGAGTATCATTGAGATTATTCATCATTCATATGAGGCACTAGAAAAGGGCTACCATATTTGACGTGCACAGAAATTCTGATTATGTTCAGGCATCACACTGTTCCATGTATTTTTGACTCTGTTTACATGTTCAAAATAGATATCCATGGATGACCTTAAGAGTTTCTATTCTAAGTGGACCAACTCTGATACTCTGTGTCTTTGACTTGAGGGGCATTGCAGTGTTAAACTGAGATGAATGAGAGGAGTAAACTCACTCAAAGTAGCAGAAGGTCGGGTAGCCCTTGACGTTGTACTCCTGTTTGAGGCCGTCAAACTCAGCCGGGTGCACATTCATCCCCGCCAGTACCTAACGAGAGGAAGAAAGATGAAAGTATCACAGGTTAACAGGGAGGTGAGGAAAAGTGAAGGCAAGGAGAAAGCAGTGGAAAAAGAAATCCAACATCAAAACAGCGAGTGACCGTGACAGAGCTCCTTCTGTAGAAAAGGCTCACGGAGAAAACAGAAAACAAAACAGTAAAAAGACAAGAGCCTGACACTCCTAACCACGAATAACAAGTCTATGGTCAACGTGAAAATATGCAAGGTGTGTAGGTGTTCAGTTTTGGATGAAACAGGATCTCAATGATGACCTCTGCCGTCCACCTGATGGCCTTGAGGCCCAATGATTCCCTTATGTTAAATAGCTTGCTGTAAGATTTGCCACAGGTAAAACCCTGTCAAGTCAGCATGTTAATGTAAAATGATGCATCATTCAGTAGCCCAGTACAGCTCTTCCCCTTCTGTTTTTAAAAACAAACAATCATTTGGACGAGTTTGATCTCAATATTTCATCTACCTCATCTACCATACATTTTATTACGACTCAAAATTGCACCTCAGCTCGACACAGGTCAGGGCCAAATACGAAGTGAAGTACGGGCGAATATGCTCTAATAAGGAATTCAAGATATTAAGCATTTACAGCTTCCCAGATGTTTACTTGAGGAAAACACCCTGAGGTGTCTCCAAAATACTTAAATAATTAAACCCAAGCTATTCCTCCCCTTCAGAGTTAGTTTTTTTGGCTCAAAGCTATTTTCACTTCATTGCTATTACACCTTCCTGTGTCCATGATAAGCAGGAAATGTGTTCAACGACTTGGCTGACAACCAATTCACCATTCAAGCACTTTGACTAGTCAGCAGCACTAGCAGCCTCTGGCTATAACTCTTCCAAAGATCTGCATCCACACTCTCCACCTTAGAGTCTTACATATTCATGAGTTGTAAGCCTGCTTAACAATCATATAAAAAAATGCATCTTTCCATTCATTTCCTGCTGCAAGTAAGGCAAACATGGCAGTCTAATTGATTTTCCCTTGAGGCAGGTGTCTCTGTGCGGGACATTTTTCCTTAACACTCTCTATTCTTGATGAACTCACTGGCTTCATAGGTCTCAGGCTATTACGTGCCAAAGTGTTTGTGCTTGCGGTAAAAACCAGCAGGGAAACAAGCATCACTTTCTCTCCAGGTCTGTTTACCTTTTCTTATGGCTCGACTGATTGATGGGTCGATATTGGCCTTCCTCAGCTATTTTGGTATTGGCGTATATGTTCACCAATATTATTTAATTGTTCTTTTATAAAGGTTTTATATAGGTTTATCAGAATTTTATTACTCCCAACTATTGGTATCACCATCAGGCCCAAAAATCCAAAACCGTCCGGCCCTACATTTTATTACACCACAGGCTGTGTCCTTGAGGTCAGCTTTTCAAAAGACTGATCAAAAAGTCAGATATCAACTGGTTCATCTCAGCCATAAGATATAATTTTTTTCAGACAGGCTGATGAGAATTATTCCTCATCAGGCGGACAGAAAAAAATATCTGAGGGTTTCAAACGGTCCAATCAGTGTCTGAGCTTAAGTTTTATAAGCCAATCAAAGCCATTTGAAAACAAACATGAAGACGTGGCAAGGAGGAGATTTAGTTGGACATCAGTCAGAAAAGCTGCCATCTTGTTTCCTGTAATAAGAATAGACAATCAGGGCTTTCGTCTTACTTTTTCTACATTTTTCCATGCAGAAATGATATTTGTCCACTGCATTTAACCCATCCATACAGGAGCAAAGGGCAGCTGTAAGTGCCCGGGGAGCAACTTGAGGTTAGGTGTCCTGCTCAGGGACACTTCGACACACGGACAGCAGGAGGTTTGGGAACCTTATGGTTAAACGACGACCCGCTTTACCGCTGAGCCATGGCTGCCAGGGCCGAGGAAACACTGATTATTCCGGTATGAAGGTTTTCAAACCCCTGGCTTCTCCACGAGCGGTAAATGCGACTTAGGTCCTACACCTTTAATGCTGACCTGACAGGACGTCTATTTTTCCTTAGTCCACATTTTTTCTTCTGGAGACCCATAAGACTAAACAATAGAAGAAACAGGATGGAAACTAGAGAAAAGTTAGGGAGTAAACACAAACACTTGGCAGTCTACACTGACATTTAATCCATATAGTGTGTATAAATGTCAGGGCTTCAGCCTTTATAGCTCCAAGAGCCAGGATTAGACCCAAGCAATAAATACACCCAATTCTGCTACTGTACGTTTGTACACTACTTAAATGCACTATGATCGTTAAAAATAAAAACATCATAACATTGGTATGCCTTTGAATGAACGGAAATTACTCTGGTGGGTAAAAGCTAGTCAAAACACAGATCAGTTATGAATTATATCCAGCAGGGAGGAGATTAGGACCTCTGGGTTCCCTTTAGAGGCCACCTATGGGTTATTATGGTGCTCGGCCAAAACAAGTGGAGCAGACACTGCAGAAGCACTCCTTGGGAAAAGAATTGCTGGAAAAACTCAGCCCGCGTCGACAAAGGACCGTGCACTTTTCTGAAAGTTAATGAAAGAAGACAAAGTTCTGAGTGTGAAAACTTACATAATTTCCTTTGGTCTCTGTGGCTGCTTGCTGAAAGATGGGCTGCATTCTCTTGCAAACGCCGCACCCTACCCACACAACACAGAGCAGAACAAACGTAGTTACTGCAGAGGAATCAGCGGGACCACCATAGTGACAGCATCGATGAGACTGTCAAATGATTTGCTGTCAATTGTCAGGGAAATTGTTTCCTGTAAATAGGAGCTGGCTGTATGGTATCGACCAGGAAAGATATGATCTCTCGAAATCTAAGTTCGAACACATTAAGTCGACTATTTACTAACCAAATTTCTTACAAAGACCTGGGATATCTTTTCGTCATTGATGCTGTCGTGTTTGTCTTGAGCAATGCCAATGACAGTGTACTGTGTATTCCATTCATGAAATTATTTGTCATATATTTTGATGTCATTTCCCTCCAGTTATGTTTTGAATTAGGAGTTGTTCCTTTCTGTAAATGGGCACGGGTAACTGGAACATGAACACTAACAGCTGATGGAGCTCACATTTTCGTAGCCCTGAAGGGGACATATGACAAATTGCAGGAGGAGGATTTTAAAATAATCCTCTCTGTGCCGACCTCTACACAGTGCATTAATGGAAAATCAATTTTTGGAAGAATATAAGGAAGAAAATCAAACCAAAGTATATTAAGACAAATATGCCTGAATAGCAAAATAAAAATACCATGGCCTCGCAGAGTTGACACATGAGAAACAGATTGGCAATTAAATTAGTAAATTACATGTTTAACATTACAAAATGGATTCTTCCATCCATCGGTCCTGACAGCCACTCAAACAGTACAGAAAAACCCACAGAAACAGTGTGCGATTGAGATGTGCCTGTGATGTGCATGAGAATGACTGCGGTGCAGACAGTGACATTGATTAGTACAGAAGTGGATCGACTGCGTGTTGTGCGCCGAATCAAAGGACACATATGGTGAGTGGTGTGTAGACGGTGCATAAGACTCACAGGGAGCATAGAACATCATGAGGACCGGCCTCTCCTCCTTCTTCAGCAGCTTCCTGAAGTCCTTGAAAGATATAAGAGTAAACAGAGAAAGAAACAGAGAGAGAGGGGGAAAAGTTGCAGGCAGAAAAGAAAGTAAGATGGTTTACTATTTTTGAAAGAAAATATGTGCATTATGTATTATATAAAAAGCATAAATCCTGCATTAATTGTCCCAATAGCTTACTTCAGGGAAGTATCTCTCAATTGAGCCTCCAGAAATTTAAATAAGCAAAATGAGCAAAAATTGATATTTTCAGCAATTACTCGCAGTTAAAATGTAAATGTAAACGAAAAGATGAACCAAACCCAATATCTTCAACAATTTTTCATCCTCATCACACCCTCGTGAGCTCAGCTTCTTCCTGAAAAGTCACATTCAGCACAATCCTTTGTTGACACCCTCCACAACACTCCAGGCATGATCAGATGAGCAGACACAACCTGACAGTGCCAGCGTTCATTATTTTTGAGCTTTCAACAGGTGTGTGTGTGTGTGTGTGTGTGTGTGTGTGTGTGTGTGTGTGCTCTGCGGGCGGTTGGATGCGAGTGCAGTCTGAATTTGCTGTTCCAGTGCTGTAAGTGTTTCTGTGTGGTACAGACAGCGCTGTGTTAGCTCAATGTCCTGATCCGGTGCTCTTATGCCTGGAGGTTTTGTGTCGAGGAAGCTTTCAGATGCTGATCAAACCCCTCAAGCGGGCAAAGAAGAGGACTCGGTATCAATCCTTCATCCCTGCCTTGCAAACGTCAGTGCCATAAGCCCAAAAGTTTGTGAGTCATAACTTACTTTCTCTGTCTCTATGTGGACAATGTCTTTTGCTTCAGGGTTCTCCTCCCACAGAGGGGGTCCTGATGGGTCTTTTAAAAATGCTACCATGGACTGAGAAGAGGAAAAACAGAGTAAAACAGCAGCAAGAACAAATCTGTGAGTCTAGACAACATGATAAGTTAGGGCATTTTCACACCTAGTTCAACTGGAGCATTTGTTTCAGACCCTGGAGAGCTTCCCTCCTACATTTGAAGGACCTAGGGGGAAGTGGTTTCAGTCTGGTCCCAAACAAACTATGGAGTGGTTTGTTTGTGGTGGGAACTTCATCCAAACTAGTTCCAACTACAATCTATTGATTTAATGATTTGGCATGGATGTAGCAATGTGGTAAAACGGTGGAAACATGTCAAACATGTCTTAAACATCTTCAGATAAACATAAATGTTTTACAAAAAACAAAACATGAACAATTAGCATGTGGTTGCTTAATTCCTTTCTCCTGTTCAGCCATCTGAAGGCAGAACATCTTCAAAAGTAAAGGAATATATGTGGTTTTGGACACTTATTTACCAACAGTCTCATTTTTAGCCAAAACATGTGACATGGGGCTTCTCCATCTCTACTCAAAGGCTACACAGAGGTGTGTTCCTTATGTATGAACATGAAAATATGGGAAGAGGAAATAGAAACTGCACACAGGAGATGAACTTTATGAACGGGACTTCATTCAAATAAAATTAATTGTGGCTGCACTCCTTCACATACAGTGAATGAGCACGATAAGTGAATAATCCTTGAACGGAAGAATTGCAGTGATACAAAATGAATCATCCCCATCACGTTCATTCAAATTCTGTACTCAGCTAACATAGGTTTTGTTTGGCTCAAAAGATGACTGTACTGTACTGTACCAAACTATCAGTTCTGTTTGTCCATTTTATTTTGCCATTAGGGCTTTGTAAACGTTGTCCTGTTTTGATTTTATTGCTCCTGTCTGAGACATTTATGGCCAATGAGGTAAGTGTGAGGTTCTGTTGGATGTTTTTGCTGTGTGAAATCATTTTTGCAATCAATGTCCACTTGTCAACACATATCTTACGCTTTGGATTTGATCATCCAAAAAGTGTCTTTCCAGTCAAATGGGACACTGGGGAGGTTCAAAGTGTTTCTGCACTTTACTCAGCGGCGGCAGAATGATGATAAATGCTGGAAATGCAGTGCAGAGTTTGTGAATAAAGGTGGTCCACACTGAACCAATTCGAAGGGTCACAACTGAGCTGTTCAGGATCCAAAACTAATAAAGAGGATCTGCTTAAGATTAGGAGCTGAGAAGTGTAATTGAATCTCAACCCTCAACCCTGGTGAGCCTCGGATTCACCGCCAGAACAATGCAGTCAGTTCTTCATGTGGTTGTGGATGAAATAGTTGCTAACTTCGTTCAGAACTTACTGTCCAAGAGCACCTCTGTAGTATAAATATGAGCCATTAGTAGGTTGACAGAAGGAGCCGAACTGGAAAGAATACCAGAAAACACTCACCTTGAACGTATTGGGCCTGTTGTACTCTGTATGAAATGTCCCATCTCTGCAAGACACAGCAGGAACAGTGCTCACAAGACCAGAAGTGAACGGTAAACAAGCTTCTTTAGCTGTGAACACGACATCACTTTCCAAAAAGCACTGAGGTGTAGAGAGGACCAGACAGCCAGCCGACTTTCTGGTTACTCACTTGTAATGCAGGAGCTCAGCTCCGTCACGTTTGGAGGCCGGGTCAACCTTCACTTTCTTACAGAGTTTACGACCTTCGGAATCCCTGAGAGAGAAAGCGAGAGCGAGAGCGAGAGAATTAATTCGATGAAAGATTGGCTGCCTTAAACGTGCCGCTTCAACCGGGTTCGGTTAATAGTTGCTGCTGGTTGCGTACCTGAAAATACATACATATACACAACTGATGGAAATATAATGCAGATTTCATCATACATAAACGTCACACACAACAAAGTCCGATTTGTAACCGTTAACATTTATGTGTAATTTGCATAAAAAGGATGTTTACAGTCACATTTTACTGAAAATACATTTTCTTATATTTTTTGTCCATAATGTAGGGCCGATCGTGCATGAGAGCATCGTCCTCTATATATGTTCTATGAGCACGATACATCCAAAGGATTATAATCTGAGACATCCTGAGCTGACTGTGGGTTCAACATCAGAACCCCTCGCCCAGGTGACCCAGTCAAGGCACCAGAGATTGGTGCACGCCCCCTAGGTCTCTGTATCATAATTTTTAAGTTGTATCTTTTTCCTTCAGGATTTCCATGACATTTAGGATCCCTGAATGCAGCACATCAGAAATTCCCCACAACATAAAGGACTATTTCTATAATTAAAAAAAAAAACATAATTTGAAGGCCAGTACACACATGTATACAGCCGCCCACCAACATACTGTGTATACTTAACACTCGCTACAATGCGGCTTAGTGGCTGGAATTGAATTCTCTTCTTTTCTGTAATGAAGAGCAGCACAGATACAGATACAGTATGTTTACTTTGTGCAAAGAGTGCGATTGAGAAAAACACTAAATTCTTTGCTCGAGAGAGAGAAGCCAGAAATTCAAAGAGATGGAATTCAATTAGAGCTACAGTACCAAGCACAGGCCAAATAGGAGTCCTGTAGAGTTGTGTATAATCTGTGTGCGTGCGTGCGTGTGTGTGTGTGTGTGTTCCGCCAGTCTATCAGGTAATGCTGTGAGCTTAATACCACATTCTGCTGACTCATGAAGACAGATGGCAGCAGTTGGGGTACTACAGGAGCAGATGTGACCTCGACACGAATTTAGGCGATGAGATCCAGTAATCTGATTCAAAACTTCCCTGCTGCTTCCATCCATCTAAACTGATGCCTCAAAGCACAAAACGTGAGGATGCTCAAAAAATCTTGGCACCAATGTCTGTCATGTTTAGGAAACCCCAAAATGACACGCAATACTACGGGTGACCATCTCCCACAGGGAAATATTTGAAAGTTTACGTATAACTGCAGCTATAGAAACAAACACAATGGAACAAACGAGGACAACCAAGGTTTTTTGCATCACCGTGTGTCCTCGTTATGCGGATGCTCACTGCTGTCACATTGATAGTATTCAGTAATTAACTGTTTTAAATGCATCTCAAGGATAATTCTTGATTTGTGGGGGGATTAGTCAAAATGTCTCTTTGTGTTTTTTCACATAATTCTGGGTTCTTCACTGTTCACTGTTTATATGACAAAAGTTCTGTTTCTTTTTTTTAACACTTTTTGTGAGTTATTCTTAAGTTTAGCACTTTGTGACATGAATGCTAATGTTTGTTTTTTAATGTGTAATCTACTGCTTGTTTGTTTAATGGAGATATAAAAATCTGTTCCTCATTTTGGCAAACGTTTCCAAAAGCTCTCTTGACTCATTCGGTCATCCAAATAAAGCACATCTGAGTCAGACCACAATGCATTTCATCACCATTGTGTTTGGCAATTTACATTTCTGTGAATCAACCAGTGGAAGAGCAGAACCATTCAGACAGGATTTCCGCCGAGAAAAGTCACAAAGACTCACATAATAAATCTGTGCATGAAACACAAATGCCATTAGTGGTAGTTAATCACAAGGCTGCACGATAAAAGGACACAAATCACCACCACAGTGGGCGCAGACGGAATTCTTGTCCCAGGAATGTCACTAGACGCATCAGTGACAAATCAGAAGTAATCAAGGAGTCTTTGGTTGATGAGGCGTGTAGGTGTGAGAAGAGATGGAGCACAGGGATGAGGAGAAGTTACAGGGTCTCACTGGTTACATCTGCTAACTGTTGTATAGTCAGGTGCTGATAGGATAAAAATACACTGTTTAGACTGTGAAAATTAACAGCAGTACATTAACTAAGGGACTCATTATTGATTCATTGCGCATAGCGAGATAGCCAGGTAACATGGCTTGGTAATGTGTGCATCCAGGTACTGTGATGCAAATTTTGACATTTGACATATCAAAAAGAAATGCATGATGGAAATAAAGAACATATTTTTCAGAAATTAAAAAAAAAAGATTTTTATGCTCACTTGAGCTGGATGTATTATCGTTCGATAAAATGAACTCTGGAGAAGCATTTGCAGAACAAAAAGGACAATGTGAATAGAGTGATGTCAGTAAAATGCATGCATTTGCCAGGAACTTGGGGCCACTATATTAAGCAAAGAATACGGCAAATGGACTATTTAAGGAACAAATGGAAGTGTCTGAACCACTGCCACATGGCTGAAAAGCATCATTACATTGACCACTAGATTCCCTTTAAGTGCTCTTACGGCGTGATGTACCGAAACTAGATTTGACATCAGTGATGATTGTGTCGCTCTCTTAATCACTAATTCTAGTAAAAAGGTCTCACAGAGGTGACACTGCCACAGTTTTATTTGCATTTTTGCATTAATTTGCATTTTCTTTCTTTCTTCTGGTGACTGAATTTGGGATAGTTTCCTAGTGGCAGTCATCATTTGTCCATATTGCAAACAAAACTATGGCAGCAAAACGAATTTGAATTTGACTTTAACACAGCGTGTGGGAAACCGCTTGCTTCACCGTCTGTAAAGAAGACGTGCTGCTTCCAGATGGCCCAGCAGGAGAACAGAGAGGATATAGAGCACATACGATGACACGCTAACCTTCATCGTGTTCATATGACGACGTGTTGGGTACGCTTGATGTGTTACCACCTTTGGACAGCATCTGATGATTTGCTACGGCTCATTACGGATGGGCTTTACTTTAGCCCTCATAGTTGGTGCAGAAGTATTTTGGATCAAGTTAACACCTAAGAAGAGATCACGTCCTTGTTTTGGATTGTGGTGTTCAAACTCATAACAAACTGTACCAAGGAGGGAAACACATTCCTGATCAGACTAAACCGTACAGGTCTGAAAACGCTTTTACTGTTGTTGATGTTTTGTAATCGCCAAAGGCATCAGACCTGGGCTGTCCTTCTCTTCCCTTCCGGTATGACATCAACCATCCCTCTGGTGGATCCCAGTTGGCTAACATTCAGGTCCCGTCATCTGTTCAAAGTGTGTCATCCTGGCCTTGGTGCCCCTAGTCCTTGGCAGCGCTGGCCATTCTCACGCTGTGATATGTGTTCTACTCGCTCTCCCTGTTCACCGTGAGCTCTCAGCTGGAGCTCAGATTTGGAGTCGGTCCATTTGAGATGGTGGACAAATATGCCAAACGGCACAATGCTTCACTACAGAGGCTGGCAGCGGATCACTGTGTCCTGCAGTGATGAACTCAGCTCACTCTAGCTCCCCTGGCAGGAATCTGGCCCGGGATGAATCTCAGCTTAGCACTCGCCCATTCTATTGCATGGCGGCGTTGGAAAAGGAAGAGAGATGACACCATATTCATTCAGAAGAAACGGTAATAGAGTTGAAAAGTAAACAGCGGGAAAAAAGAACATCCTGGAAAAGACTCTTCAAAGTCTGCTTCCAGTTTAGATTCTTAACTTTTTGTGCATTAAGTCCGTGAGCTTGAGAGTTTGTGAATTCCCTGTCAGAGGGGGCTCCTCATTTCCTCTCAGTTTCCTGTTTCTTAATGCATTCTTTCTTCTTTGTTGAAGATTGTGTTTTCAATTGGTAGATAACAAAAAGCTTCAATTGGCATTGGTAACAATTTATTTGAGAGAATTTAGTCGATTCTTTAGTGAAGATTGCAATAGCATCACAAAAAATGATTATTGCACGTGACATTTTTTCAATATCATGTCTGCTTACTATAGGCTTATTTAAATCTTTAAATAAAGATTGTCTCAAAAATTACAAGCCTTGAAACCGTTTCCTGGAACGACAAGTGAGCACAAAGATGAAAACTGGCACACACACAAAAGGAGGAAACACACACAGACAAAAGGAGGACACCAGTCTGGGTCTTTGCTCTTTAAGGACAGACAGGAACAATTCATTACGTGAGCACCTTCATTATCATTTGGGAATAAAACATGCTAAATGAAAGGCAGCAATGGGAGAACAGCCATGCTACAAAGAGGTCCAGAGCATTTGGAGCGGCTTCAAAGCCCCAATAATTGAGTGGCCACCTGTCAAATTGTGCCCGTACAAAAGAACCAGCGGAAAATGGCAATTTACACCGTAGTAGAAAAGCCATAAATTGTGCAGATAATGGAAGCAGAAGCGTTCTTGGGAGGGGTAAATTGTTCTGACTGTAAAACCGCTATCAGACCATTCTTTAGACAAAAGAGGAGGAGGAGGTGAATGCATTCCTTGCAGATGATTTTGTTTTTCCTCTTATATAAATCAATTTCTTACCCACAGTTGACCCAGGCGATGGTCCCTTGGCCCTTCACTGTCTGGGCTACATCTGACAGCAGCTTCAGTTGGGAGTCCCCTGATGTGGCTGCAGACAGAATAAACTGTGGTCAGCCTGGTTACCAAAACCATTCAACACTTCAAGACAACCCGGGCCTGGAGACACAGAGAGCACTGTCATGTCAGACACGGCCGAGAGGAATTAAGTTACAGTGACGTCCACTGTCTCACTAAAGAACCAGGCGGCAAAGAAAGAGAGACAGAGTTTGGAGAGGTTATGGAATAGGGTTCTTACTTTCACTCCCAGGGTTTAGAGAGGGGGCGGGGGGTTATGTTACATCAGCTTTCAACATCTTACAATAGTGTGGCTAAGCAGGGGATGTGCGGATTATACAGTGACACAAATGACTCCAGTTACTGAAGCAAACCAGCCATCAGTGTATGGAGTGAATCGGGGTATTCAGCGGGTACATACAGACTGCAAACCTCTACCAAGACTGTACCTTTTAAAGGATTCTATGTTTTTCATTGATTTTACCTTTATTTGAGCAGATTTTTATCCAACAAAGGTCCATTCTAGTGAGCACACGAGAAATGAGTCAACCAAGGTCAACACACACATAACAAGGCCATATTTACACCTTACATTGTTATTAAAAGCAGCAAAGTGTATAAATACTTAATTTGAACAATACCAATATTGATTTTCCACAGTATTGATTCTACAAACTACATACACACAATGCACTTTCTGGTTTTATATTTTTTATATAATTACATAAATATTTGTTCTTTACAAAAGACAGCACTATTCTACTTGTGCTAATTGCCTTTATTGACATTGGAATGTATGACAGCATTTATTGTAGCATTTAAAGTATTTGTTGTGGAAAAGTCTAGCTTGAAAAAATACTTGTTCTATAGTTCTCTTTATCTGGTTTTAAGTATTGTGACAAACCTACCTCGCATTAACGTGCTTTTTCATTGCAGCTGAGCTAATAAGGAATGATTGGAATGCTATCCAATTTAACCACAAGACCACAATCTGTTTGCTCTCGTTCAGTTATTTGAGGTATTGAATAAATGAATGATGACCCATGATGTCAACAGTCTAAGGACTAAGTAGTGAGTTAAATAGCATAAGGGGTCACCTACTGAGATTAAATGACAATGCAGACAGCATCTAGACGTTTGTTGTGCATGCAAGCTGTAAAAAGGAGCAAAAGTAAAGTAAGATTCAATTTAAGTAATTGCTGTGGTGCTGTAAAATCTTTTAAAAATCCTGGATTTGCTCCTGGATCAAGGTCGAATCACTTCGTTGGCTCGTGGCCTACCTGGCTCATTTTGTTGATTTCTGTAAATAGCTCCCCATCAAACAGGTCAAAAACAACAACCCGCTCGGTGGAGTTCTATGAATTATTACGAATAGTCTGAGCCATGACAAATAAACTGTGATCTCAATTGGGAACAACAGAGAGCTCGTGAATATCAGAGACTTGCACAATCTGTGTCAGAGAGGAAATACAGCCAAGTTGCAAAATTTCATCCCGTATGAGGAGAAAGGAGAACACAGTATGTAATAAAGTGTACCGGCTCCAACACACACGGCGATATTACAGATATTCTTCACATATGGCAAGCAGGATAGAGTCCTCTGAGTAAAACAAACAAAGCCTAATATTCTAGTCCTTGTGTAACACGATATATCATTTTTATGCTCCTTCTAAACCACACTTGTTTGATTCAGTGGAAAGAGACCGATTCTTCTGGATGCTGTAGGCCAAGGTTATATTTAGATTAAGGGGCACTGTCATGGCTCCCAAGGGTCCCGTCTTGCACCGAGCCAGTAACAAAAACATCTGGCGGTTCAGATCAAGTTTATTACCATGTAGGGAACGGGAGACAAGTAAATTTCTGTTAGGTATTCTGCAGCAGACTTTGTGATGGGCTCATTGTCACGCTTTGATGGTCTATGACTACAACAAAACTCTACAGGGATTCGAGTGACTGCAGTGGGTCAGGGGCTGGTGATGGGTGTGGAATGTTAACCAGAAATTGCCATGAGATTTGAATACTCCAATGGCAGGAGGCTATGATGTTGAAGCTTGTCAGATAATTGGCTGGTGGGGAGGAAAGTAAGCCAGCGTAGCGGAAAAGCGGCGTGACGATGGCAACCTTTGGTGTTTTTAAAGATGGAATGTGTGCGCTGCGCCGCGGCAAGCAATCAATCTGAACCGCCACTCAATACGTGGAAGTCTTCTTCGATGACCCAACCGGAGCTGAAACATAGCATGAATTATGAAACAAATAACGCTGTGGGGCTTCCAGAGGCTTCTGCTTATTTGAGAGGTAAACAACAACTAGGAGCCTGCTGAATGCATTCTCCTCTCTCTTGTACCAGCGTGAAACGTGGAAATGACAATCAAGAAAATGTTCTTTTACAACTTAATTTGACTACACTGTGATTACACGTCTTCGTTTCTTTTCCTCTAATTGTCCATGACTATATTTTAGAACAGACATATATTTTCAAGACTTGTAAACATTTGTAAATCTCGTCTTACTGAAGCTTCTGTTGACACTGTGTCAGAATGGTGTTAATTTAACTCAAAGCCAACATCTTCCTTTTGATGTATTAAAAGAGGTTCCCAACATATTTTTCCCTCTGTAAGAACTGCCTCACCAATAGCCATTTGGTGTCCTGTGCCTCATCCCTAACATTGTTTAAACAGGCGTTTGGAGTCATTCAGTATATTTACATGCACATTAAAACTTCAATTATGCTGAGATTAAGGCAATGAATCGGTCTAAACTCACTGGAGGTAACCCACCTAAAGTGCAAATTGATTTACTCAGGCATGTAAATGTTATAATCACAGTAAGCCACCTCTGCATGTGTTTCATCACCTGCCAGACTCTCCCACTTACTCTGATTTAGCAACGAGTAATGTATCTTTGACAAACTCCTATTAGGTCTGTCCATGTATACTCGCATTTATAATCACTGGTAGCGCAGAGACGTGCGGTGTGCATGTGAACAAACAACACATTTCTGGTGCTGACCACAGCACAAAAAAATAATAATTTCATAACAACAACACATAGGTCTCAGACTGTAGAGACTTTTTTAGAGAACTGATGGCTGACTGAACTAATTAAAACTCTCTATCTCTTCACTTTTTTTGTACTCTCCTCTGTTTTTGCATATTAGTGATTATATAAAGAAACTCTTTTGACTTTTTCACACACCTGAGACATTCACTAAGGACTGTGTATAGAGGACTTTAATGTGTGTCTGAATGAAACATTTTGTGTTGTAGAGTAGATTTGGGGCTTTGTGAATACTAATCAGCTCCCTGTTTCGTCTTACCTGACTTGGTGTAGATCACCAGAACGTTGGTCCTCGTTCTGAGCAGTTTCTTGAAGTCTTTGTGGTCGCTGACCTTCTCTATGAGAGGAGACACCTTCACGGCCTCGAGAACTGGCAGCAGCCACACCTGGTCAAAGACACAACTGTTACCAAGTCTGTCCTTGCATCTGAGGCGGTGCCAACAGGCAGCGGTCATTTTGAAGTGAGCAGGATTTTTTTGGCAATAACTTGAGAATTTCCACTTGTAGATGTGCAATATCAACGTGGACACATTTCACATTTATTCCATACGGCTCCTTTCACATTCCAGAACTTTGTAGCTGGACCAATGCTGCTGCACGTGACATATATGAGAA
This sequence comes from Brotula barbata, assembly GCA_900303265.1. NCBI lineage: Eukaryota > Metazoa > Chordata > Actinopteri > Ophidiiformes > Ophidiidae > Brotula > Brotula barbata. The sequence continues at coordinate 46,086 of OMNV01026677.1, read as the reverse complement.
TCAAAGGCCACGTCGAGAGGCTTCCACTGTAATCAAAGATGACTAAAACAAAGACTGATTACGCTCACGGCACATGAAGACACTTTTATGCATTCACGTCGCCTGTGGCCTATCACTGTTCATTAAAACAACTTGCCTCTCTGCCTACAGAGAACTAAATTAGACCAAACACGGTCTGCTCGCTCAGCACATCCTGCCCGATGAGTGATGTCACCTAGAATGAAAACAAGCACATGGCAGGAAGAAGACTCGTGCTCCTCTCGCTAATTCTTATTGGGTGTTCTTTGAAAAGAATGTTAAGGGACTAAGTTTTCACGAAACGTAAATCATCATGGACAGAGGAAGAAAAGCTCTAAAAATGCTGTGACATTTTTTTGGATTATCTAATCCACCAGGGATCACAACAAAGTGATCAGATCATCAGATGATTCCTGAGAATATTTGTGTGTAGCCTTTCACTTAAGGACGGTAATTTATGTCAGATTTTATGACATCTTCACAGATATGCACAGTAATTATGTTAAGTATTTGCTTTTATATATGCCAGTGAGCATGCTGATATATTTTCCCAGTGAATTCATAATATCCATCATTACCATCACCCAGCTGCTTTAAATATGCCCACGCTCACCGATAATTAATCCATCGCATCCTCCTGCGCCCTTTCCTGCACGTCGCATCGTCTCACTGACCTTTCTGTCTATCTCTCTTGTAACGATCATAATAAAGCAGAAATACGAGAAAAAACATATTACAAACAAAACAAAATTCATATGGTCCATCCAACAAAAAGAAAACCTTGAGGCATTGAATTTGCCATGATATAAACCTCACAGAGCCAAGAAAAATATCACCTCAATCAAATAATCAGCACATTTTTGAGCACCATTTCATTTCACATCATTTGATTTTTGAGTGTCATTATGATACTCATAATATGACTTATGATACAATTAGTAATTGTAAAAGACCACAAAAATGTGTTTGCTGGTCATTATGAATAGTATTTTATAAAATTTAAATTCAAGGGTTTTTTTTCTCTCCCAAAAGATTTTGGGACGACGTGTTTCACTGACCTGTTCCCCGTCTCAGCTGGTAACATGTTGATACAGAACAACCACAACAAGGTCCAACAAACACTGAGCCGTGTACCATAACAGCTCCAAAGGCTGCCTTTAATCTGACATAACTGTGAGCAGCATGCTAATGGTGATGCGTTCCCAACACCGTCTTTCTTCATTATCAGTACATCCTCAACACACACTGCAGGGGGGACAACCTCACCGGTACAAAGCAAATCGATGGAGACAAGATGCGAGGAGAAAAGCACACGCAAACACACACAGGTAGACAAGGCTCCAGCGGGAATGCTAAATGAGCATAATACTTTTTAACTTCAGTGTTGGATAATTTAAGCCCTCTGCAGTATGAGCTCTCACTAACAAAATGTCTGACGCTGCGGTATGCCTTAAATCTGAACTAGCTTTGGGCAGCAGGCCAAGCTGTGCATAAATGCATACACTTAGACAGAAGCTAGCTGAGACACAACACCAAACAAAAAGTCTGTGAGGAAGCTAGCAGGCCCAATTAGGTGCAAACTTTACAAAAATGGAAAATGTTGTGGAGGAATGAAAAATGGATACCTGGTTCACTAAAATTCACTTCAGCCCAGCTGTGCTTTGGGCTGAACGCTACATGCTAACACGTCAAGTAGCTGACAAGCTAAATGTGAGCGGACTAGCATTAGCATTTAAAGGTACAGACAAGTAAGAAATGAAAGGAACATCAACATTGTGCGTGTCAGTAAAGAGTTGGGACACTACAAACTACATATTTACTATTTAGGATAAAATTTTACTATTTTTTGTGATTTTTGTACATGTTGTGTGTGAAACAAATGAGAGCATGGGTCAGGATTTTTTTCCTTCTTGTATTTCACTAAAAGGTATTTTCAAATGGTTTCATGTTCTTTTCTTTATTGTTAGTTAGAAATGTATACTACAAACATTAGTACAGGCAAAAGTTGAACAGTCATAGTCACAGTTAATTGCTGCTTCAGTCACCCAAATAGTCGATTAAACATTCCACACAAAAAAACACACACAAAAAAATCACTGATTAATAGTTGATATTACTGAAATAATCACTTGTTGCAACTCTAGTAGCTATCGTAAAAAATAAGAGATCTCACTAAATGGAATCCTTAAGACCCGATCCAACACAGATTAAATAACAATTGATTGACTAGTTGTTGAGATATTTCACTCTGAGTTTAAGTGTTGGACCAACAGCCTGATGGATTGCTGGCCTGAACAGTAGCTATGTAATGTCTTTGCCAAGAATGACCCCTATCAAAGCTACACTGTTGCTAAATGACCAAGTTCCTCTAAAATGTCACAAAATTTGGCAGGCAGCCGACCTGCTGGAGGTTACAGGACATCTTAAATGTCAACTGGCACATAAAAAAGCCAAGTAGTGACCTATAAAGAAAATCCTCCTTCTCGGAATTATAATCTACCCAAAAGAATATTTCATTATCAACCATATCTGACCCTGGGCAAGAGATCTTCCGCTAAGATACCATGGAACAATTACACCGCACAGAAGTCAAGTCTCACAAGAGATCCATAATTCTTCTTGCACCTCCCTTCCTTATCCAATATACACGTATGTCCCATCATGCTGCAGTAAAAAATGCGGCGCTTACGAAGCAGCAGGCGTCCAGCTCCTTCCTGGGAGCCCACACTCTCCATCTGCTGTGACAAATCTGCTAAATAAATGGCATCCAGTTCTCTGGACCGTACTGAATCAGCACAAATTACACCAGTGTTGATCGAGAACTTGTTTTGAGTTGCCTCTGAGTAATGACTCAGGTGTGTGTTTGTGGGCCTGGGGAGATTATGTGTGTGTATGTGCGAATGGGGTGATTATGGAGAAAGCGACAGACAGAGAGGGCCGCTTAGGCAGGATCTCAGCTCTTATATGGGCAGAGGAGCATTCGATTGGCAGCCTTACAGTTCAGCCAACAGGCTGCCTGCAGTACACGTAAGAGTCTCATTATAAAATGACATCATATCATAGGTACTTTCAACAAGTAAATACATTATTATTTAATGATTGAAACCTGTTTAGATCATCAGAATTATTTTACAGGGATACAATATGTGGGAATTACATTTATTGGCTTATCAGAGAGGAGGGGAAGGGACTCCTCTGACAAGCCTGACCAGACCACATGGTGGAGGACTAAGCACAGATCGCCCGAACGTAACCTCTCCAACCTGACCAGACTGAAACTAAAAGTATTTACAGACTCATCTTTACGTGCTTTATGTTTAGCGATTTAGTTACCACCATCCTGCATCAAGCAAACAAACAAAACAAATCTAAAACGACTCCAGCAGCGTTAAAGAGGTGGACCTGTGTGTATTTCAGCCATGTTAGCTTCAAGGTTGTGAAACTAAGGTCGCTCTGTGGGTTATGTGGTCCTGTCAACTTTGTGTGATTGACTTAATGCCATGTGTCTCCAACACCTGACAAGCAGCAGCGGTCTGTTAAATTTGTAGTTAGTGGCCTTCTGATCATAATCAATAAGGTTAAAACATCCCACTGGCTGGTCTCCCAGGCCGTTCTGTGCTCAGAATGGCATTGATGTGTGACAACTGTTGCTTACTTGGGCCTAATACAGAAATATGTTGACAGGTAAGCTGCACCTTTTTTTCTTTCTTTTTTTTGCTTACGAGCCCCCCGGCAAATGAACCAAACTGCTGACTTTGTGTGCAGGTAGCGTGTGTGTGTGTGTGTGGGGGGTACTGTGGGCTGTTCAGATTTGAAGAAGAAATTGATTTGACCGGCCGACTTGTGGAGAGGGGACAGCCAACCCCGTGACCCAGATATTTATCCCCACAGCACACAATGCAGGGGATTGCTGCTCCCTGATGGAATCACCTCATTTCTGCCCACGGTGCTGTTTCTCCAAGATAACACAGCACTCAGGGAAAAATATTATTCCATCAGCCCAGCATTACCCTAGTTCTTACATGGAACAATATTGAGAATTGCACGCTTACAGCTTACAATCATGTTGATCACACTGATACAAATGGTTAAATTACATTGTAGCAGTCAAGAAAGTGTCAATTTTGTTTCTCCAGTATTCAGGTTTTCGTGCTGGGATCGGTTTTTTTTCAGGTTGAACTTGTTGTTTGAAGAATTGCGAGACAATAACTGCTGTCCATTGTTTGCTTCAACTTTGTCATTTAAAGAAGTGATTATTGTTAAGGAGTGGCAAGGGTGGATCACGGTTACACCAAAAAGGTTCTGGTTTCAATTCATGTTCCTCGCACACTCCAAAGACGAGCAGTTTAGAGGGACTTGATCCTTGACCATTGACCATGGGGGTTTTTCTGCCCTACGATAACCTGTCCAGGGTCAAGACTGCCTCTGACCCTGCAAATGCAAATTCAATCACACATTCAAAATTAAAAGAGTTTTAAAATATTAAGTTATGTAAAAATAGTCAAAGGAATGAGAAAGACAGAATTAATTCAATTTGATCTGGATATATTTAACACTACATGATGTGTCTTTACTTTAAGACACAACGAAGTACTGTGACCTTTATGAAGATGGGTTGTGTTTATATTGGTTATCTAATAGTGCAGAAAGGGTGTGCATGTGTGAAATGAGTCTATCTTGCAGAGAACCAGTTGCTTGTTCTTAAAACACATAAAACATCAATGATGAATAAAGTTGCCAAACAGAATAGGAGTTGCCGTCTCGCCTCAAGGCTGCTATACAACTTTGCTCGTGGCCTGGTGACAGTCTTAATATACAGCACACACACACACACACACACACACACACACCGGTAACTCCCTTGTTTGCCAAGGCTACCACAGGAAGCAGAGCAGGAAAAAGACTATCAGCACAGTGGAAGGTATATTAAGGAGCTGCGAAGGAGAGGAGACCATCATTCAGTTAGGATAAACAACAACAAAACGTGCACTAGTTTCAAAGTGCCCTCACACCCACCAGGGATCAAACCTGCGTGGACCTCTCCAAACTTTGAACTTTCATTTCCTCGTCAGACAGAGTTCCTGTGTGTATCTGCTGTGCTGATAGTGACAGCTGCATTTCTATATGGGAACATGGCTGAGAACAGAGGGAGTTTCACATTAAAAGCATTGAATAATATGATTCATAACAGGCCTGCTTATTCGGACTTTACCATCTATAATAGCTCGGAGAGTCGGGAGGGATGGCGTGGAAATGCCCTGGCTGCTCCACCGAGTCGAACCGAATCGAACGCTGTGGCGCTCGGTGTTACCTAAACCGCTGTGCCAAAGCAGCACCGCTTCACCCATTCAATCACTGACTGAATCCGAGCCCCAAGTTCAGTGGACGCCTGTCAACTTTACCTCCTGCACAGACAAGCTAGACGACGCGGTCCACACGGAGCTGGACTTTTCCCGGCTTTCACACACGCACACACACACAGGCCCGCAGCGCCCACGGAACACCGAGCCACGCCGGCCCGGTTTCCACGACACGGACGACACGTTCGTTTCACTCACCAGCAGCAGCAACATGCACATTTTCGTCCCACTCATCCGACTGCCCGAACTGCTCCAAGAGGCCATGATGCCGTTGCCACGTCTGGATACGCAGGCGCAATCGCTTTTCCATGGATACTTAGACATGGCGCGGTGTGTTCTGGGAAATGTAGTTTTATGCGGGGAATGACTGGGAGACTTATTACACCTGCCTTCTGCAACTCCGAGATACCTTTCATGCACATGTTGCAGCCTTTATGATTTCTTATCAGCGTGTAGCAGCCATATTACAGGATAATTAGTGATACAATGGGAAATTAGTCAACCGGTTTATAATTATAATTCTTAATTAACTTGGGTCCCGTCCATATACTGTAGTATGAGGCTCGCTTTTGTATGTAAAATGTGCTTTATTGTGTTTGAGTTACACGTGATTTTGGCCGAATCATGCACAAAGTAAACACATGTAGGAGTGAGAATTTGTAAACTAATTGGGAATTCCAAAATCTAGGATGTGAAAAAAACTTAAAGCTAAGACAGGTTGCCGATCCTAAAGATCTTAAAGAGCAGAGTAAACAATCAATTCATTAGTTTGTGAATTATTACAGAAGCGGAGAACTAATTTTTCTGTTATCTCCAGACAAATGGTTAATTTATTTCATTATCAGGGGAAAACAGAATCATCTCGACTATTATCTCGTTATCTCGAGGGAACAAACACTGTTGTCTTGGGGTAAATTACCCCATTATCACGAGAAAACAACTTTTGTTACCTTACGATAACAAAATAATGAACCTGTGATCTCAAGATAATGGCATTAATAAATATTTGAATGCATGGCCGTTCTTGGCTTCTGTAGATAATTGAGCTTTTCAACACACACATGAAAAACACATACAAAGAATAGAATGATTGGTAAGTTTTCAGTCCCAATTTCACATTGTGTCCTTTAACATACTTCCTAAAGTGTCTTTGCACATTGATTTTATTATTTGAATTCAGTGAGTTATAAGTTCCAGAAGCACCCAAGGCCAGCAAGCACTCTCCAGATGTTCATCTCCTCCCAAATATGAAAAACTGGAAGTGTTTTGGCCTCACGATGACATCATATGAGTTGTTTACAATACCTCGGATAGCTGCTGTTACTAGTGTGTCAAGTTGGATGGCGTTGATGAGGGAAAATAATAATAATGGCAAGAATAAAGAAGTATGAATAATATAATATAATATAATATAATATAATATAATATAATATAATATAATATAATATAATACAATATACAATAATTGATAAGCCATGTATACCAAAAATAAAGGCATTTATAAATCCCATGATTTCCACGGAAGTTATTCTAGATATGTTTGGTATCAATTTTTACAGGATGTATCTTCATATATTTGGCATTGTTGGAAAGTAATGGTTTCCAAAAACCCAAAAGATTGCCTTTATGAACCTTTTTTTCAGACTTTTCTTTTGGACGTGTAATGTTTAATTACCACACAATAGAACAGATAAATAGTTACGTTTCTAACTGTTGCTTGTTATCCTTCTATCAGAGTAGCAACACCTTCATCACATGTGCGGGATTACTTTCAGTCCGTGTGATATATATCGCAGCCCTTGCATCCTTTGTTTTGCGCCCGGCTCATAACTTCTCAATCAAACCAAGTAAAAAAAAAAATGCATCTATAACAGTAAACAGCAGAGTAGGAAAACATGTGCATGCCCGGCGGACTGATCACCAGGTTACCACACACACCGACAACAACAGATCGAGCTGCTCGGTGTCCTGGGAACCGGCTGTGGTTCTCAGACGCAGGACCTGGACCCGACGCTGTTCGCTCTGGATGAGGTGAACGGTGCGCGCTGCTTCATTTTCAGTTACCCCACAGATCGGCCCCATCTTTGTTTCCCACCGCCGCCGCCGCCCACCCCTCGTCCCGGTGGTTTCGTCCAACGTGGAGAGAGAGCGAGAGAGAGAGAGGGAGAGAGAGAGCAGGTCCGTCTCTCACACACAGAGCGCAGGACAACACAGTAGTCCATCTCTAATCGGTCTCTGCTGCACTCGCAGTGCGCGTTTGATTCTCTCCACGCTCCCAACGGGCTCTCTGATCAACTTGGAGAATAAAAATCACCTTCAGAGGTAAGACGGACATACACACCCATCTTTCTTTTACTTGGACAAACTGCTGACGGATACAACAACTCAAAAAAATCACTTTTGGGTGGTTCGTCCACCAGTTTCCACTTCAAGTTTGCTGTTAGGCGAGACGGACGCAGCTTTGATCTATTTGGTCTGATGGGTTTTTATTCTACAAATCAAACCAGCCCCGCGTTGTTACTTTGACCGGATTAGCCCGCCCGAGGTAAAAAAATCATTCTCACCCCCAGCAGGAACGGATTTGCTCCTGGAACGTTCGATTCCGCTCCGTCTCTCTCTGTTTCTCTCCTCCGGGCTTTGAGCCCTGTGCTGATTTTTTTATTTCTTTAATGGCCTACATTGCTGCTGTTTTTGCTCCTTCGTCCACTTTGACCGTTTGGAACCTGTGCTCGTCACGGTGTATGTGTCTGCGTGTGTGTTTGTGTGTCTGTGTGTTATTCCGAGCAGTTTGCAGCTCTTTATTCCACGCCAGCTTGACTTTCCCCTCACGTTTCATCCCAGGATCAGAGGAGCTGCCTGTGCCTGCCACATTATCGCTGCTTCAAACTTACTTTGTGTAGCTCGATGCCTATTGTGAGGATTCGGAACGTGATTAAAATTCACCTTTACGCGCGCGGTCACCCCAGATGTGATTGCTATCGTTTGGTATAACAGATTACCTGCGTGCTTTGGTGCTGTCCAGAATGGAGGTGGCCTAATTGTGCAGTAAAATGAGCCATTTCGTCGTCACTTTACTCTGACAGTAAAAGGTGCTTTACGCTCCACCTGTCATCACCTGATTGTCTTTTACGCACGAAAAATACAGAAATTGCGCACACAAAATTACACCGTTTTATTTTCTATTTAAATTCCACAGATGAGCTCAAAGTTTGCTGGGATTGATTCTACATGTAAATACTGAACGTAAGCTCCATTCGGCAGCTCTCGGCGAGACGCTTTAACTGTGCGCTCTGCATGAGGACACGTTTACATTCTAGTGCGCCCGAAAAGCTGAACACATTAGATGACGTCGAACGAAGAATGGTCATGACAGAAATACTTTATTCCTCCTCTGTCGTACAGTTACTGAAGTGACAGATTGTGAAATGCTTTGTTGAGCCGGGCTGTGTTTCTGGAGAGCAACAGAGGGCAGTGTCGAGCAGCTGTGTGCAGCTGTGGTGACACCTCACCAGGTAAACTTTGTAGTGTGTGAGCTGCGTGTGAGCTGTTTGGACACACCGGACACTTGGCTGAGATCTGAGTGATGAAGACATGTGAGGGAGATTAACTGAATGGATGATCGCGCTGTGTCATTTTGTTCCAGATTAAGGGCTGTTTTGCCAAAACAAACTCCATAATTGTGAAGTCATGTTTTTGTTATGATATCAGTCAAAGTATCTGCTTCAAGTTTTGTTTGTCCGAATTATTTTTTATCTTATCCAAATATCAGTTGGACTGATATGACTGATTTTTCTATTTTACAAAAAAACACAAATCTTTGCCAACAAACTCTCCTGACTAACTCCGTTTTATTTCCTTTTAATCGCAGTACAAAAGGAAAATAGAATCAGTTCAATAAAAAAACTATATACGGCATAAGACAGAAGATTATGACATGATATCAAAAAAAAAATAAGACATGAAATACAGCTAGAAACAGCTGGTTAAACTAAGAACAGCAGGATAAGGTGCATGCCACAGCTGTGCCGTTTAAGTTCTGTGTTCTGATGTGAAGCGTTTGAACAGGAAAGCTTTCATCTTACAGAGTTTGGAGACATTTAGTCCATAGTTGTCAGCTTTTTCCAGCCTAATACAGGAACAACCGTAGAGACGCTTAAAATAATGTTCCATTGAATTTTACTTTTAAAACATCCATCAAAAAAACGTAGTCACTTGAAAGCCATTTTTCACTCTGATTAATTTTATTGAGCCTTAGTGCTTCAGTGTCTTTATCAGCATCAATGGAGGCCACATTAATATTCATTAAAACTCAATAGCTCTTAAATCGAACTGCGATGCTTTGAATTGTGTGAGTGTCCGGCGACATAATAAGTTTGTGATGCATTAGGGCTCTCCCTGAACCACTTCATTGGTAAAATATGCAAAGTGTGTTTTGTTATCCTGAAAATTATTTTGTTAATATTGAAATTCCAAGTCAGTCAGATACAAATGCTTTTGTTCGGTCGATAGGTCTGCTTATGGAAATCAGAAACCAAATGTAGGCGCAGTGCTCGTATGGCAACACGTGGAAATTCCATACCTCCCCGTCCGGTTAATGATATTCATATATTCTTATGGGTTTTGTTCGGCCCACATGCTTGTCTTATGGATGATTGAGGCTTTTGTTAATTCAAGAGCTGTTTCAGAATCCAGGGTCAGTCCATTCACATGGAAAACAGGTTTTCATCTTTGATGAACTTATGAGGGCCCTTGACAGGTCTTGGTGGGGAACCAGACCAGCTGAGGGAAAGCGTTTTGACAGAAAATGTAAACTGCTACTCCCCTCCCCCCATTTCATCACCATTACATTTACTGTCACTTTCTCCACCCCACTCTCCAATTGTATGGCGTTTGTGGTCATACGTATAAGTCGGTGTCATCATGGCACCTGTAGTTGGCATGAATAATTTCTTTTCATTACCAAGTATGATAGGAGTGGAATAATGAGTCACCTCGTCCATCAATTTTTAATGATGCATATTTAAAGTGTGCCATATGAATTATTTCTGTTGTCGTGGCATCATTTGAGAGGGGACAGCAGATATGAAAGTTTAATGCCGGGGGAACTCTATCCGACTCCAGCAACCTCAGACGCGACGTTCAGCGTGGCTCTGACCTCCACAAGTGTGCGAGTGTTAATATGTGTTGACGAATACATATGTGTGTGTCTGTGAAGAGATAACAGAGAGTGCAGAGATAACAGTAATGCAGAGTGTGGTGGTGAAGCAGCGTGAGGTCACACTGCGCTGCTGCTGCTGCTCTTCATGCAGTTACCCTTCACAAATCCTCTCCGCAGCCAAACTAGAAAACGTGTTGTGTTTTTTTTTTTTCGGGGACGAGCCGTCGTCTCGCGGGTTGAAGCTGCCGTCTGTAACCAACCCAAACCAAAATAGAAGCAGGGAAGTGACAGCTTTTTAACATAAAGTTTCTGCTGTGCATCTGTCATTCCGCTGTTTGTCAAATGTGCACCCCGGGATACAGTAGCTGTCACCATTCATACCAACCACACCTCTTTTTTTATTTCTTCACTGCAACACACTGCTGTGGCTTCCATTTCTAATGTGAGGAAAACCACTACACACACACACACACAGCTACATGAAAGGCGCTGTGGCTGCGGCGCGCTCTGCCAACCGCCCACAGTTTGGGTGATTCGTATGCTGATAGATGCCGAGTTGTCTAAGTTAAAACCAAATGAAATTTTGGGGTTTTTTTAGATGCTTCTGTGTTGTTCCAACAGCGGTTCAATAACTGCTCAGCGTGAGATCCTTCTACGGAGCCCGCGATGAAATAGAGACACAGATACGCATGGAAAAACAATGGTTATGTGTGTATCAGACGTCTAAAGAAATGTCCATGCGGATAGGGAGTTGGGTTCATCTGTAGTTTGCCGTCCTGCACAAAAGCGTGAGCTTGGTATGTGAGAGTGAGGTAGAGAGATTTGATCCTCTTAAAGTGGGCTCGAGCTGGATTCACATGATAATTAGGCGAGGACTCACTGCAGAAAAACAAAGCTGTCCACATGCAGAGGGAGCAGGAAGCGTACCTGCTGTCTGTTTCCAGCGTCGGACAGAGTGAAGGACCTCAACTCGGAGCACAGCAGACGCACAGGTTTCTGCCGCTGTCTCTTATTTCAATATGTGAAATGACAGCTTATGGCTTTGACTTTTGGCAGCCGTCGCTCCGCATCCATGCCTGTGTTTATATGCAGAGCACAAAACTTTCCTGGCTTGTCACCTGAATGCGATTAGGTCGTCCCCCCC